>WNWK01002959.1:0-92500 GCA_009830355.1 Cherax destructor
AAACCCTCGGAGGGAGACTATTCATTACAGCCAGCTTGATGGCCTCTTCACTCAAGAGGCGTGATAGTTCCCTCTTGAAGCTGCCCTCTGCCTCTCATCCTTTCTCACTTATCATGCCTCGTTATGTCTTATCGTGTGTTATCATGCCTCTTCATATCTTTTTCATGTCATATTTAATTTTTCATGTCTTATCGTGTCTCATGTTTTCTCCAGTCAGTAGAACTAAGTAGTTATTGTGGCAAATTTTGCACTAACCACATTTTTACAGTAAAAGCCACAGTACTCTCACGTCCGCAGTGTGTTGTAGCCAGCCTATAGTGTGTATGTGTGGCTGACACACCCGAGATTTTTTTTCGCATAATACTGCAGTATGCTGCCTTGAATCAAGAGCGCCTATCCACCTGCCTCCGTCCCTAATTCGCTGCACATCGCCCCTCCCCTTTTTTCACCTACCCCTTCCACCACGGGGACAAGCAGCCCCCTCCCCACCAGTGGGCTTGGAGGTCTAGCCTGGAGGAAGAGTAGGATGGAATCAGAGAGAGGGGAAGGGTGACAGATTCCACTCGTTGAAATAATTTGACATCTTTTTAGAATACCTGTTAGGGTAACAGTTTGAGGCACGTAGTTAACACTTACTTTGACTCGCCAGCACCTCCAACCCAGGATCTGTGCAATGTGTGTAAACTAATTTATATATACCACAAGAGTCGTACAGTGTGTGTGATATACGAAGGCAAATTTCATGAAGCTTGTGCTGGTATAATTACCACTACTAGCAATGATAGAGGAAGGTAAACGTTACTGCATTTATACGAGTTAAAAAGACTTGGGCAAGTATAACATAGGTAGTGAATAATAACAGTGATCACAAGAAGTCTTTCTTGGATAAATTACCAGATATATGTAAAAGTGGGAGAAGGAATTAGAGACAGGTTAGCACACTTGAGGTAGATAGTGATGCAAAATAGTCATACGTAGTAAATATATTTAAAATAAGTATAAACAAGAAAATTCAGCCCACATTTCGACAGAAAGAGAAAAGCGATGAAATATGTAAGTACTATGCCAGGGGTGTCTGTAGATATGGGATAAGATGTAAATACCCACTCACTAGAGTGCGTTCCAGTATGTTACAAAAGGGATGTTGTCGTTTGATTAAAACTGCAGATATTTTCACCCTGAGATGTGCAAATCATCACTACAGACCAGTAAATGTTACAGCCTAAGTTGTTCAATATTCCACATGAAAATATCACGCATACAAAATAACATAATGAACCGAATGAATAGTAAGCAGATATTTTTAAGACATAGAAACAATCTAAAGGAAGAGAAAGACAAAACGAAGAAAGGCAACGGGTGTACAAAGGTGCACAGCAATGGAATACAACAAAGCAGTTTTCACACAGCGTCGCACAGTACAACTAGTGCAGAAGAGACAAGGGATATTACATGATGGTATAGTACCAGAGGTACTAACTAAACCCACACAACCCAACTTCTTGCTGACATTCTACAGGTTTAAAAACATAAAATGTGACTATATAAAAACACCTCAGAGAAGCAGATGTAATGTTATGAGTGTTGGCAGAAACGTATACAAGGGATGTTTTGGACAGTGAGATATGCAAAACTACAGTCTATTATCTATTTGTGAGAGAATAAATAAGTCACATGACTATGTAAGAGATTCATTTTGTTGAACAATCTGTTGAAATCATCAATTTATACAGTGAACGTAAGACACGTGTGTAGCAGTTAGGTATCTTTATTCCGAAAGGTTTCGCCTACACAGTAGGCTTCTTCATCAGTCGAGTACAGAGGAAGCAGCAGAAACAATAGAGATGTAAAGACGATGTAATCAGTCTTATCACCCTTGAAGACGTAGTTTTTAGGTGGTCAGACCCTCAGGACTGACCACCTCAAAGCTACCATTATGATACATATGCAATAAAAACACTTAGCATACAAAAAAATCTGGTAATTTTACTTGTATATAAACCAGCAACATCAGCAGAAGAATTCACTGAACAGATAAAAAAAAATAGGCAACAGTCTTGAAACTTTTGAAAATATTATATCAGATATTATCCTCCTTGCAGATGTCAAGCTTCCAAATGTTAAATGGAAGATGGTAGACAAAAGTATTGTACAAAACAATATCTGGAGGCACCTTAACCCATCAAAAACATATCAGAGTTATAGGGATCTGTGAAAGTTCACTTTGGACCAACAGATAATAAAACCTACTAGAAATTAACAAATTCGCTAGACATACTGTGCTCCTCTCTTCTCTCTCTCTCTCTCGAGAGAGAGAGAGAAGAAGAGAGAGAGAGAGAGACAGACAGACAGACACAGACAGACAGACACAGACAGACAGACACAGACAGACACACAGACAGACACACAGACAGACACACAGACAGACACACACACAGACAGACACACACACAGACACACACACAGACAGACACACACACAGACAGACAGACACACACACAGACAGACACACACACAGACAGACACACACACAGACAGACACACACACAGACAGACACACACACAGACAGACACACACACAGACAGACACACACACAGACAGACACACACACAGACAGACACACAGACACACACACAGACACACACACACACACACAGACACACACACACAGACACACACACACAGACACACAGACAGACACACAGACAGACAAAACACACAACAGAGACAACACACAGACAGAACAACCCGACACACAACACAGACACACACACACACACAGACAACACACACAACAGACACACAAAAACAAAAGACACACACACACGACACACAAAAACACACAAGACAAAGCACAAGCACACAGAAATCTACACAAAAAAGTAAGTTGGAGGCCCCCTAGACAGTGGTGGGTTATGCAGATAGTCTGTACTGGAGGTGATATGACAGTGGTGGGTTATGCACATAGTCTGTACTGGAGGTGCTGGACAGTGGTGGGTTATGCAACAGTGCTGGTATATTTGTCTGCTGGTATTTGTGGTGGTTGATAGACAACAACCTCCCAGGGACCTGTTACCCTCCTGTGAAACGGAAGCCTTTATGGATTGCACTTTAACTAGGGGGTCATCGCCCCTGCGTTCAGGTCCATGACAAGGCCTGGATTGAAGCTCTTCTGTTTGTCTCGTGACTAGGCAAAATGATGGGTATGTCCTATAAAATTATACTGAGTATACACTTGCATTTACGTTGTGTGTTTCTTTATGGTTATTATTCCTGTAACAGATCCTTTATATTTTTTTGGTGGCCTGGTATGTGAGCGGGGCGCGGGAGCGGTGATTCTAGGAAGAAATAAAATATGAGTAACAAGCTATGTTGCTTTGCTAGAGGTGATGGTGGTTTATTTGTCTGGACACGAGTGTCTCCAGACACAGTGCAGTAGCAGCAGCAGCGGCGTGACACGCAGTATTTGTACGGGAAATCCATAGCGGTGTAGAGCGTGTGATGAATATTGTAGTGAGGGAGCTGACGTGGCTCAGAACACTCCTTGTGACGTACTATACGTATGGTAGGTGTTGTTGCTCCTCACCTGGTACCTAGATCCTGAGTCCTCGTGACGTACGTATGGTAGGTGCTGTTGCTCCTCACCTGGTACCTAGATCCTGAGTCCTCGTGACGTACGTATGGTAGGTGCTGTTGCTCCTCACCTGGTACCTAGATCCTGAGTCCTCGTGACGTACGTATGGTAGGTGTTGTTGCTCCTTACCTGGTACCTAGATCCTGAGTATACCTTTGATATACCTTTGAAGAGTTTCGAGAGTATCTACTCTCTGAGCCCGGCCATGGGCCAGGCTCGTCTGGTGCTTGCCTGGTCAACCAGGCTGTTGCTGCTGGAGGCCCGCTGCCCCACATATCCATCACAGCCTGGTTGATCTGGCACCTGGTGAAGATATTTGTCCAGTTTCCTCTTGAAGGCTTCTACACTGGTTCCAGCCGTGTTTCGGATATCTTCTGGTAAGATGTTGAATAGTCTGGGACCCCGGATGTTAATACAGTGCTCCCGTATTGTCCCCACCGCACCCCTGCTCCTCACTGGGTTTATTTTACACTTTCTCCCATATCTCTCACTCCAGTATGTTGTTATGGCAGTGTGCAGATTTGGGACCAGGCCCTCAAGTACTTTCCATGTATATATTATCATGTATCTCTCTCTCCTCCGCTCCAATGAGTACATGTTCAAGACTTGAAGGCGTTCCCAATAATTTAGATGTTTCAATGGCTCAATGTGAGCCGTAAACTATCTCTGGATTTGTTCCAGCTCTGCTATTTCTCCTGCCCTGAACGGGGCCGTCAGCACTGAGCAGTATTCTAAGTGAGGGAGCACTAGCGATTTGAATAGTGTCACCATCGGCATTATTTCCTTGTTTTGAAAGTTCTCAATACCCACCCCGTCATCTTCCTGGCTGTTGTGATCTTTGTCTTGTTATGGTCTTTAAACGACAGATCAGCAGACATAATTATTCCCAAGTCCTTTACGTGTTCCTTTCGTTCTATGTGGTGACCTCTTGCGTTTTGTATATAGTGTTCCTTTTGAGTTCTTCATTTTTCCATACCTAAGCAGCTGAAACTTATCACCATTGAACGTCATGTTGTTCTCCACTGCCCATTGGAAGACCCTGCTTATGTCCTCCTGTAATTTTTCAGTGTCCTCTACCGTAGTGACTTTCATGCTTATTTTAGTGTCATCTGCAAATGATGATACAAAAGTGTGCTGGGTGTTTTTATCTATGTCTGCTATGAGGATGAGAAACAGCAGAGGTGCCAGGACAGTGCCTTGTGGCACTGAGCTTTTGACCTCGCTGATGCTGGATCTTGCCCTGTTCACTACTACTTTTTGTGTTCTTTGTGTTAGGAACTCAAAAATCCATCTGCCTACCTTCCCGTAATGCCTATGGCCCTCATTTTGTGCGCTATCACTCCATGATCGCATTTGTCAAACGCCTTTGCAAAATCTGTGTAAATCACATCTGCGTTTTGGTCGTCCTCCAATGCCTCCGTAATTCTGTCATAATGGTTCAGCAGCTGTGACAGGCATGATCGACCCGCTCTAAAGCCATGCTGGTTCGGGTTATGTTGGTTGTGCTGGTCCATGAACTTTGTAATCTGCCGTCTCATCACTCTTTCAAAGATTTTTATGATGTGAGAAGTGAGGGCTACTGGTCTGTAATTTTTAGCTAGTGCTCTACTACCTCCCTTATGCAAAGGAGCTATGTCTGCACTCTTTAAGGCCTCTGGAATTTCACCTAGATCTAAGCTCTTTCTCCACAGAATACTAAGGGCTCTTGCTAATGGTACTTTGCACTGCTTTATAAATAAAGCATTCCATGAATCTGGTCCAGGTGCTGAGTGAGTGGGCATGTTGGCCATTTCTTTTTCGAAATCTATGGGATTTGTACTAATGTCGGTTAGGTGGTCTGCGCAGCCTTCTGCTGGAGTGAAAAATATTTCTGCATTTTCTACCTTGCTGTCATTTAGTGGGTTGCTGAACACTGACTCATACTGTTCTTTTAGCATTTCACTCATTTCCTGTTCATCGTCCGTATACGAATCTCCTCTCAATAATGGTCCAATTCTACAGGTAGTTCTTAGCTTGGATTTTGCATAGGAGTAGAAATATTTTGGGTTTCTTGCAATATCCTGTATGGCTCTTTGTTCCCTTTGTACTTCTTCTGTCAGGTATGACATCTTAAGTTTGTGCTCTAATTCCGTGATCTCTCGGTTAAGGCTATCTCTCCTCTGTTGCAACATAACTGTGTTTTTCAGCAATTCAGTAACCCGTTTTCTTCTCCTGTACCATCTCCTACGCTCTCTCTCTATATCTGATCTTCTTCGGGGTTTCCTCAATGGTACGTGTTTCATACATACCTTGTATGCTTCTGTATTCAGCTTCTCTAGGCACTGGTGGGGATTTAGGGTGCTCATGTCTGATTCCCATGATATGTCTGATAGCTCTTGGTTTATTTTTTCCCAGTCAATTCTATGGTTATTAAAATTAAACTTACTGAACATTCCGTCTCTAACATTAGTGTCGCAGTTCCCTAACCCTGAGTTAATACTAGTTTGAACTTCTATGATGTTATGATCAGAGTATATTGTTTTTGTAACTGTTATGTCTCTGATTAATTCCTCGTTGTTTGTGAATATCAAATTCAGGGTATTTTCATTCCTCGTGACGTACGTATGGTAGGTGTTGTTGCTCCTCACCTGGTACCTAGATCCTGAGTCCTCGTGACGTACGTATGGTAGGTGTTGTTGCTCCTCACCTGGTACCTAGATCCTGAGTCCTCGTGACGTACGTATGGTAGGTGCTGTTGCTCCTCACCTGGTACCTAGATCCTGAGTCCTCGTGACGTACGTATGGTAGGTGCTGTTGCTCCTCACCTGGTACCTAGATCCTGAGTCCTCGTGACGTACGTATGGTAGGTGTTGTTGCTCCTCACCTGGTACCTAGATCCTGAGTCCTCGTGACGTACTATACGTATGGTAGGTGCTGTTGCTCCTCACCTGGTACCTAGATCCTGAGTCCTCGTGACGTACGTATGGTAGGTGTTGTTGCTCCTCACCTGGTACCTAGATCCTGAGTCCTCGTGACGTACGTATGGTAGGTGTTGTTGCTCCTCACCTGGTACCTAGATCCTGAGTCCTCGTGACGTACGTATGGTAGGTGCTGTTGCTCCTCACCTGGTACCTAGATCCTGAGTGCTCGTGACGTACGTATGGTAGGTGCTGTTGCTCCTCACTTGGTACCTAGAAGCACCAAACCTGCATGGGTCATACATCGCCTGGGAAATTGGGGGTTATCAGTTATGATGCGAGAACGGGGAGGGTAGCTTTGAGGCAAGAGCCATTCAGTAAGAAGCAAGGGATAAAGATAGCCAGGATGGAACGTGGACACACACTTTGAATATACCAAAATGTGTAAGTTTGTTTATAGATACTAGTGTTTGGAAGCATGTCCGTACCTACAACACATGCTTGACATTCCGGTGACTGGTCTCGACAGTTCTCTCACCTCCCGGCCTGAGACCAAACTTGGCTGTTTGGACGACTGATCAACTTGAATTATTTCCCACAGGATTACATAGTCATCACACCTTGACATGTTCTGAATATTGGGCTTCATATATTGACACTGTTCTTATGTTGTACTTATGGCACTCGTCCTTTTTTTGTTTTTTTAACGGAGCTGGACCTAGAGTATTTTTTTCATGTATATATTATAAGGTATATGTTTCCTCCACATTCCAGAGAGTACATCCCAGGTGCTTTATGGGGCTCACGATAGTTTAGATGCTTTATTGATTCTATGTTGGCAGTAAAAAGAAATGTAAACATTTTCCTGCTTTGAAATAAACTATCAACACGGAACAGTATTATAGATACGAGAGTACAAGTGTTGTAAACAGTACCATTGTAGCTTTGATTCCTCATACCGTTCAACCTAGTTGATCAATAAGAAAGGCCGGTGATCACACACTTCTGAGGGTCACTTCTCAAATGAATATCCCGGTAAAGCGATAAAAAATATATAAACATGATTTCTCTTGTTTTGAAAATTTTCATTATCCAACCTGTCATTTTCTTAGACTGATGCACGTGGTTTGTTGTGTTCCTTAAGCAGTAGGTCAACTAATATTCCTCAGTCTCTTTTATCTTGTACCTCTATATTCTGAAAAAATCTGACTACATTTTAATCTTCTCCGTCCACTGCTGCAGAGTTACAGGATAAGACATTGTTAACCCCTGCCGTCTTCAAAGTTATTCTATGCTGGGAAATCTTCTGAAAATCTTAGTTCAGTCTGACCTTTAGGTCAAGAGCTGTGACGTAGGTTATTTTGACGTCGCAAGACAATGAGATTTTCTTTGGAACACCATAACTTGGATAATAATTCTCTCTCTCTCTCTCTCTCTCTCTCTCTCTCTCTCTCTCTCTCTCTCTCTCTCTCTCTCTCTCTCTAACACGCACACGCGCGTGCGTATATGTTTGTGTGATTATTACTCAAGTTATACATATTTAAAATCGACAGAATACAAAGATTCTAGTTATTTAAATTTCATTTCTCTAGGTCAAAAAATTAATGCTTGACCTGCTGATCTAGTCTGGAAGTCACCATGTGACCTCTTGTGGTGTCATTTGACACACACACACAAAAAAAAAAAATATTTAATTGAAAATTAAGGCATCCAAATTTTTCCTTACATTGTAGAGTGAGGTATGCTATAACGAATCTAATTGGTTCTAGAACCTCGTTCGTTGTAGCGTTCGTTCTTTATATCGTTCGATCGTTGTAGGGGTAATCCGTTCCAGGCCTCCAAATACAACCACTTAACAACCTTTACCTTACTTTGATGAGTTTCCAGAGTCTCACTACTCAAATAAAATAAAAAAAAAGTGCATCATTAATACTTGTAATAAAAAATAATAAATTAGTAAAAAACAAAATAAAAAATACTGTACTTTATCGTAGCTTAGTGTTCAGGAGGCAGAACAGGAGGCCGAGGAGGAGAGAATTACCGTTCCTTATGTAAATGTTCGTTATATAAACCGTTCGTTATAACATACCCCACTGTATGTTGTCAGTTGATACCCCAGAGGTTATACGGTAACCTCTATTATTTATAATCAAGGGGAAGCGCTAAACCCGTAGGATTATACAGCGCCTGTGGGGGGGATGTGGAAGGTATTCAGGTTTAATTCAGGGAACCGGAGCACAGATCCAATTCCTTAGATCAAGAGCCCCTCACCAGCATCAAAGGACCTTTGAGGGGGATTGACCTCTAGAATAAGGTGAAGTCAAATATTCAGTTTTTGACCTCGATAAAGGAGCTTATATCACCGAGGTCCTTGAACTTTGTTGGTCGCGGGTGTCTAGTAGGTTATTAATAATAATAATGTAAGAATGTTGGTAAAATTACTGACAATATGTTAGGTAAAAGGACACAAGTGCAACTAATGCGACATTTTGTTGTGGCAACGTTTCGCTCTCCAGGAGCGAATATGTCGTATTAGTTGCACTTGTGTCCTTTTACCTAACAACAACAATAATAATATTACTGCTACTACTACCCAAGTTATAATATTCTAAATAAATGCTTATTGTCTTGTGACCTGAAACCTGAAAGTTACCTGAAGACGATATCGAGGGTCACCGCTCCTGCGGTTTGGTCCCAGAGTGATGACCAGATCAATAAAGCTATTGTGTGCACCACACACTGGTTGTTCAGGAGCTGACAGCCAGGGGTCTGTTGGTAATTCACATTGTTTGAAGGGAGGCTGTTCTTGTTCCCTTTATGATGTGTCTGACAGAATTCTGTCAGACACAGCAGCATCTTGGGATCTTAAAGCAGAGAATTCTTCAAAGTATGCCTAACCTGTAGGCATGACCTACTTCCACTAGTGGGTTTTTCCACTGATCACTCCGTCTACCACTGCGTCACCTCATGTGTCTGCAGTGTATAAGCACCTTCTCCGGGCATATACTGTAATTTTTTTCAAGATTGATGAACTGAACACATCAACTCCAGTCTGAGGGACTGATTACCTAAACTCCTCATCTTCTTCCGTTCTTCTCTGTATTGGACTAAAGCCACTGGCCACTCTCATTTGTATATTATGATGCATCTGTTACGAATAAGTGTAGTGGAGGTGCAAGGATTTCTCAATAATTTTGAGATTTTAGTGAATTTATACGTGCAGTGAAGGTTCTTCGTATATTTTCCAGATCTGCAGTTTCGCCCGCCTTAAAAGGGACTGTTAGTATACGACACAATTCCTGTCTATAAAGAAGTGATATAAATGATATTAGCTTGGCATCTCCTTGTTTTGAAGGTTTAGTTATTCAACCTATTGTTTTTGTTGCGGTTGTGATAATTACACCCTTGTGTTACACTACTGCCACTGTTACATGAACGATACTTAAAGGTATGAACACCCCCGCGGCCCAGTCCCACACCATATATATATATGATGGGGTCCACATCTGGTACAAATTGTGGACCCATAGCCTCGGAGAAGTGGATAAAAAGGTTTCAAGGAAGAATATTTGGATTTCTTCCTGAAGCCATTTTGAATGTTCCACTTCTCCTACCACCCCATCTTTTCATTCTTTTTTTTTTTTACCAATAGATATATTTTATTATATAATATGGTACAAAAGATTTAAGAGATACATTGTTGATATAAAGATGGCATATACAGTACACGAGGTGTGAGAGATACATGTCTAGTACATATTGTTACATGTTTGTCACTGATTATAATGCGAAAATCTTATCCAGCTCCTCAGAGCTGGGGCGCGTGCCCAAAATACAGCATGCATTACCCCTCTGAACAGTAGCGCTGAGTTGCTGGAACAGAAAACTAGCTGCCCTGGGATCCCTAGTTACCCTGTTGAGTCTTTTGCCCAGCTCCTTGAGGAACTTAGATACACTCTTTTCCCATGAGCCAAGGGTCTCTGAGCCTATGGGAACAAACATATAATGATGGGCAAGTTCTCCATATTTTCTCGACTTTTGGGACTCCCTGAAGGTGGCAGCTGCCCCTCCTTCCTCCCTGGTGTATTGGAGATAGGAATCAGCCAAGGTAGATGCGCATGTGTAGTCCCACACCACCTGCTTGCCGTCTTACCTTGATATACCTTGAAGTTTCAGACACTTCTGAGCCCGCCATGGGCGGCTCGTCTGTCCACGCTTGAAGGGTGATACCATCTGGACGCTTTTGGCTGCCATAAGATCTGCATAGTTGGGGTGGCTCCCTTACTGCTGGGCATCCGGCTGTTGTGAGGCTCTTCTTGATAATGTTATTAACCTCTTCATGTCTTGCAATCTTTCCCTCGGATTTACGACACACAAGACCATGGTACCCAAATCGGTCTGCTGCTTCACTGCCACAAATACAAAATATATATATATATATATATATATATATATATATATATATATATATATATATATATAATATATATATATACACACACACACACACCTTTGATGAGTTCCCAGAGTTTTTTCTACTCCCTGGGCCCTGCTGTGGGCAAGGCTCGTCTTGCGTTTGCCTGGTCAACCAGGCTGTTGCTGCTGGTGGCCCGCTGCCCCACATATCCATAACCGCCTGGTTGATAACTGCTGGCTGCACGCAGTCCAGTGTACGAACCACAGGCCGACTGATCAAAAACTGACTTGAGGAACAAGTACTTTATTAAAGACAGCCAAGGGTGGTTGGTAATTCCCCTTATGTATGAAGGAAAAGTCTTCAAAAGTCGGGAACCTCTGACACTTATCGAGTTCCCTCTTAATGTACTCGTCGCGTTCTTGCTTTCTTAAGGAGTGACTTCAGGGTGTCATTATTGTTAATGCATTGTAGGCCCAGAATTCTGGTTTCTAGGTCAGTTCCTCAAAACTCCTTGTTTTGTATAATTAGCACCATTCCTCCACTTCCCATGTTCTCTTCCTCACTATTTCATCTTCATCAGTGATGGTTGTATTCACTATTTCTCTGGAGAGCTTCGTCTCTGTTGGATGTATAGGTTTTTCTCTTATTGCGTCGTTTAATTCACTTCTGTGTGACTCTGAATCTGTATATCAGACCTACATTCTTCTGTCCCTCCCTGTCTGTTGTGTTGCATGTTGCAGCATTATGAGGGGTTATGGGTGATGAGACTGTGTAGGAAAGGTAAGAGGGAGTGGTGGGAGAGATCGGGGTGTTCAAGGTCAAGAGTGGCGGGAAGCAGTGTAGATGGTGACCTTGTGATGGTGTACGTAAGTTATAGGGAAGGGTGTTTGAGCTCAGCAGCTTGAGAGGAAGAATAGAAGGAAAGTTGGTGATAGGGAGAGTTGAGATTGGTGGGGAGGGAAGGTTGAAGGGTAGGATGGTGTAGAAAGTCGAGGTAATGTGATGCTCACTCTCACAACTTTTTCTTTTGTCATTGTTTTGTAGTCTATTTCCTTCCAGACTATGCCCATTCTGTGTTCTATTGTGCGACCTAGTCATTGTTTAGATTAAACTCCTGCAGCCACTTGTTCTTAGGCCGTCTGTGTTGTTTCCCTTCATATTGTTCACATTATCAGGAGCAGCAGACTCGCTTACATCACCTCTAGCATTCATTATCTTAATATATCAAGAATAGAAGTGGTCCTGGTACTAACCCTTAGGGAACACCACTTGTTACCTTTGCCCATCCCTACACTTCCTTCATAACGCAAACGCGTGCGAGTGAGCGCGCGCGTGTGTACTCACCTATATGTGGTTGCAGGGGTCGAGTCTCTGCTCCTGATCCCGCATGTTCACTGGTCGCTACTAGGTTCACGCCCTCCTGGCTTCGTGTCTTATGGTACCTCGGATCCTGCCTCTACCCCTTCGTTCTCCAGGTCGTTCCACTTCCTCACCTCTCTAAGGCTGAAGAAATACTTCCTAACATCCTTGTGTTTTCAACTTCCAGCTGTGCCCTTGTGTTTCTGTTGACCATCTCTCAAACTGTCTGTCCCTATTCACCCTGTCACTCCTTTCAGTATTTTTTACGTTATCATCATATCACCTCTAGTCCTCATGTCCTTCAGAGTCATCAGGTTGAGTTTCCTAGCCTCTCCTCAAAGAAAGTACCTCTTAGCTCTGGGACTAGTCTCGTTGCAAGCCTTTGTACTTTGTACAATTTCTTGACATGCTGGCCAGGTGTGTGTGTGTACTCACCTATTTGTGGTTGGAGGGGTCGAGACTCAGCTCCTGGCCCCGTGTGTTGATTAAGAAACAAGAATGAGCACTCTAGATGTCAGGAGCATAAGAGTTAGTTGCATTATAGAGTGAGTTTAGTGTATTTAAGTGTTGAGGAGTGCTTGGTGGCGAGACTAAGAGCCTACTTTATACTAGTGTTGTGGTGCGGAATGATTCATCTTGGAAGCTAACTTCCTGTCTCCTGCTGCATTGGACCTGGTGTGTGTGTTCGGGGAAGGGATGGGGGTGGTGGTAGTAGTGAGTGTTAAGGGAGGAGAGAAAGGCAGAGTGGGTGATGTTTGAGATGGCACACCAGTGAAAATTCGCATTATATTTGAATATTGGGTCACTCTAGGTTAAATCTATAAATGTAGTGCATTTATAAGTGTTAATATCCTCTGTATGCCTTCATGACTACTGTTTAAAAAATCATATTTATGTACGGATTGCACAAATAAAAACTATATGTAAACGAAACATCGCATACCTTTAGAAGTACAAGTTCTTATGTTTTTATAAACCAAAAAAATAGCGAGTCTGCCCTTTAAAACGTTGGCTTTTCGTTTTCTCTTGCGTCAATAAAAGGGTGAACTAATACGATGAACACCTGCCCGGTGTCCTGACGAACCTATCCTAACCGATGCTCCCGAGAGTCGTCTATGAGCATCCATAGATGCAGCATTTTTCCCCCAGGGCCAGGGGCGGCGCTAGAAATTTGGTACTGAAGGTGATGCGGGGGCTAGTAGACTGTTTTGAAGAAGCTTTATTATTAACAGGGTACACATCTCCCCGCGGGGGAAGGGTACATATCTACCCTGGGGCGCGCGCACACCTCCGGGGCACATATCTCACCCATGACGCCAATCGTGAGGTAACCATCTTTCTGAGCTAATATTTATTTTTGTTTTATTCTCTTTCTGTATATTATCGCTGTCGTGTTAAGTCATATTTTCCATCTTTTCTTCTTTTTCCCTTATTTCTTTTCATTTTTTCCATTGCATTATTTCTTTTATTTTCCTTCATTCTTCCTTTCCATCCTTTTTCCTTTTAATCTTTCTCCCTTTCCTTCTTTTTTTTCTTTTATTTCCTTTCGTCCTTTTCCTTACTTGGATTGTGTTGTTGCTATGCGTGCTTTTACTGCACAAGTAGGTTAAGAAAAGCAGCAGTACACGTAGATTATAATTGTGGTAGCTTGTGTGTAATTACGCCACCATGTATTATTACCTATGATAGAAACTGAGAGACTGACAACCTGGAGGGGGTCACTGCACTAAACTGTGACCCCGCAAGATGAAGCTGCTGTTTGTGTTGTGGTGCTGGTGGTTGTATGGACTGGTAGTGCTTGATGTGTGGTGGTGCTGGTGGTTGTATGGACTGGTAGTGCTTGATGTGTGGTGGTGCTGGTGGTTGTATGGACTGGTAGTGCTTGATGTGTGGTGGTGCTGGTGGTTGTATGGACTGGTAGTGCTTGATGTGTGGTGGTGCTGGTGGTTGTATGGCCTGGTAGTGCTTGATGTGTGGTGGTGCTGGTGGTTGTAAGGACTGGTAGTGCTTGATGTGTGGTGGTGGGCCATAGGTATTACAGGGAAGGTAGGCAGATGGATTTTCGGGTTTCTAACACACACAACACAAAAAGTAGTAGTAAAGAGAGCAAAATTGCAGCATCAGCGAGGTACTGTCTTGGCACCACTTGTGTTTCTCATAGCAGACATAAAAACACCCGTCACAGTTTTGTATCATCGTTTGCAGATGACAATAAAGTAAGCATATATGTCACTATGGTAGAAGACACTGAAAAATTATAGTAAAATATAAGGAGTGTTTTCCAGAGGTCAGTGGAGAACAACGTGGCCTTTAATGGTGATAAGGTATAGAAAGAATGAAAAAAATCAATAGGGACACTGTATACAAAACTCAAGAGGATCGTCAAATAGAACAAAAAGAACACGTGAAAGATTTGGTAATAATTATGTCAGCTGACTTTTCCTTTAAAGAACACAATAAAATAAAGATCACGACAGCCAGAAGGATGACTGGGTGAAATAATGCCAGTGGTGACACTTCAAATCGCTTGTGTTCCCTCATTTAGAATATTGCTCAATGTTGACGTCCCCGTTATGGACAAAAAAAATATCAGAGCTGGAACAGATACAGAGATCGTTTACAGCCGGCATAGAGCCAATAAAGCATTTAAATTACTGGGAACGTCTTAAAGTTTTAGATATGTAGTCACTGGAGCGGAGGAGAGAAAGAGATACAATATAATATATATTTGGAAAGTACATGAGGGCCTGGTCCCAAATCTGGACACTGCCATAACATACTGGAGTGAGAAATATTGAAGGAAGTGGAAAAAAAAAAAATGAAAAGCAGGGGTGCTGTGGGCACAATAAGGGAACATCGTATCAATGTTCGTGGGTTCAGACTATTCAGCATCTTACCAGAAGATATCAGAAACACTACTGTGACAAGTGTAGAAGTCTTCAAGAGAAAATTGGACAAGTATATTCGCCAGGTACCAGATCAGCCAGGCTGTGGTGGATGTCAACATGCGTGGCCCAGGACTTTTCAACCTGCTTCTAGTAGATTTCAGATAATTTTAGAGGTGTTAATGTGGAGTGCTTGGGATATTAGTGTTTGAGGTATTAGTCTGGGGTATTAGTATTGGTTATTTTAGAGGAGATTATATTAGTGTGGGGGGAGTCAACAGTGGGAGGAAAACCCAGGATTGTGTGTGTTATGGGAGCTGGTCACATTTCTCTGGGGCACTGTGCTTCTCTTGACCGTCTTTGTCTTGTTCTTAATGCCACTCTTCTTGCTCATTGTACTTCTCTTCCTGCTCTTTTTGTCTGCTGCCTCAGTTACCCACTCTGACTTTATCTGCCTTCTTAGTTACCCCACTCTTTCTGCTTGCCTTCTTAGTTACCCCACTCTCTCTGCTTACCTTCTTAGTTACCTCACTATCTCTATTTTCCTTTTTTAGTTGTCCCACTCTGCTTACCTTCTTAGTTACCCACTCTGACTCTTTGCCTTTTTAGTTGTCCCACTCTGCTTGACGTTGTCTGCCTGCTCAGTTACTTTCCGTAACTGCATGCTTTTTACCTACTCTCTGCCTGACTTTGCCTACTTATTTCCCTACTTTCTGCCTGAGTTTTTCTCTTGAGTTGCCAACTCTGCCTGATTTTGCTTGTCTGTATTTTGTGTATTTACACGAGTGCCTACCTGCCTTATTGATTGCATCATTTACTTGCTTACATCCCCTCCCCTTTGTCCCCACCCCCTTGCCCCCTTCCCTTTGTCCCCTCCCCCTAACCCCCTTCCCTTTGCCCTCTCCCCTGCCCCTTGCTCCCTTCCTCTGCCTCTTTACCGAGGCTAGGGAGCCTTGCTGTGGTATTGAGGTTTGTGTTGCCTGAATGTCTGATGAACCCAGCGCTATGGCATTGAAGTTGTTTATCTGTGCTTCTTAATATTTCTTAATCCTCTAATATTTCCTTTCTAACCGACGTCCGGATCTCAGGTTCTGAGACCGGGCCAGGGGAAAGATAATACTCAACCACTGACAGATAACAGATGAATATAAGAGAGAAACTAACCCGATTATAGTGTTATCAAACCTTTTATATTGGTGTAAGGAATGTGCTTTACACTTTGCGTTGAGGCAGCGGCTAGACAGTGCAGGTACCATGTTGGAGAGCAATGTTTGGTTACCTGAAGGTTACCAGAAGACGATCCCGAGTCTCCATCTCGGCAGCCAGGTAGGTCCCAGACCAGGCCTCCTGGTTGATGGCCTTATCAGCCAAGCTGTTGGTGCTAGGTACACCCAGTCCAACGCATGCACCACTGCCTGAGTGATCAGGAACAGACTTGAGTAATTTATTAAAGTCCCTCTTGAAGACAGTCAAGGGTCTGCTCGTGGTTCCTCTTCGTCCCTTTTCACGTACCGAGTTATCTTTTAGTGTACTCATGATAACCCTCATTTCATTAGGAATATTTGCGACGTATGCCGAGCCTTTAATATACCTTTATACCTTTGAAGAGTTTCGAGAGTTTCTCACTCTGAGCCCGGCCATGGGCCAGGCTCGTCTCGTGCTTGCCTGGTCAACCAGTCAGTCGCTGCTGAAGGCCCGCTGCCCCACATATCCATCACAGCCTGGTTGATCTGGCACCAGGTGAAGATACTTGTCCAGTTTCCTCTTGACGGCTTCTACACTTGTTCCAGCCGTGTTTCGGATATCTTCTGGTAAGATGTTGAATAGTCTGGGTCCCCGGATGTTGATAGTGTTCCCTTATTGTACCCACCGCACCCCTGCTCCTCATTGGGTTTATTTTACACTTCCTCCCATATATTTCACTCCAGTATGTTATGGCAGTGTGCAGATTTGGGACCAGGCCCTCGAGTACTTTCCAGGTATATATTATCATGTATCTCTCTCTCCTCCGCTCCAATGAGTACATGTTCAAGACTTGAAGGCGTTCCCAGTAATTTAGATGTTTCAATGGCTCAATGTGAGCCGTAAACGATCTCTTTATTTGTTCCAGCTCTGATATTTCTCCTTCTTTGAACGGGGCCGTCAGCACTGAGCAGTATTCTAAGTGAGGGAGCACTAGCGATTTGAAGAGTGTCACCATCGGCATTATTTCCCTTGTTTTGAAAGTTCTCAATACCCACCCCGTCATCTTCCTGGCTGTTGTGATCTTTGTCTTGTTATGGTCTTTAAAAGAAAGATCAGCAGACATAATTATTCCCAAGTCCTTTACGTGTTTCTTTCGTTCTATTTGGTGACCTCCTTGAGTTTTGTATATAGTGTTCCTTTTGAGTTCTTCATTCTTTCCATACCTAAGCAGTATACAACAATATTCCAGTGAATTAGTCATTAGAACAGCAAATTAGTATTGATTGTAAATTATTAACTTATAAGATGTAGTGGCTGTAGAAAGGCTGAAGTTTCCAAGAATAAACTGGAAGCCTGGTCGTGGACCGGGACGCGGGGGCGTTGACCCCCGGAATACCCTCCAGGTAGGTAGACTTAAAGTTCCTGATCAGCCAGGTTGTAATGGCTATATGGTCGTGAGGGCTGCTAGCTGAAACAACCTGGTTGACCAGGTGTCAACAAGGTAGTCTGGCCTCAAGTTGGGCTGCGAGGGTAGAAGAGCCCTCAAAACCAGTTACAGGTATTTCACAGGTATGACAGCGAATAGATGATAGAAAATTATGTTCAAAACAGTGAATAAGTTTTCTAGTGCTTAGTTAATCCTGCGACTTAGCTGCCTGCCAGTCTGTCTGACCACCGATCTTTATGCATTTTGTCTGTTTTGTACCTGACTTCTGCTTGACGTTTGTCTGCCTTCTACCATCCTACTGTCTTAACTTTAATATACCTTTGACAGGTTTCGAGAGTTTTCCTGCTCCCGCAGCCCGGCCCTTGGTCATGCTTGTCTGGCGCTTGCCTGATCAACTAGGTTGTTGCTACTGGTGTCTCGCTGGTCCACATAACCATCCCAGTCTGGCTGAAGACTTCTACACTTGTTCCGGCAGTATTTCTGATATCTTGTGGCAGTGTATTAAACAGTCTGGGCACACGGATGTGGATTGCATTATTGTACCAACGCCTCTCATGCTTTTCACTGGGCTGACTTTACATTCCCTCCCATATCTCTCAGTCCAGTATGTGTGTTATGGCAGTGTGCAGATTTGGCACATTGTATACATATATTGTCAAGCATTTCTCCTCCGCTCCATTGAGCACATATTTAGGACTTTAAAGTGTTCCCGATAATTTAAATGCTTTAAAGAACAAAGAGGCACAAAACCGTGACTGGGACAATACACACATAACCCGCATATATAGAGAACAAACCTTAGGACGACGTTTCAGTCCGACTTTGACCATTCACAAGCTCGCTCACTCTTTTGTTAATGTGACTTGTGAATGGTTTAAGTCGGACCGAAACGTCGTTATAAGCTTTTCTCTCTCCTATGTTCGGGTTATTTGCGTATTTAAATGCCTCATAGGATCTGCGCTGCTCGTAAATGGTTTGTGTACTTGTTCCAGCTCTGATATCTTTCCAGATGGTAACATTCTTTGGGGAAACCTTCTCAACATTTGTAAGTACAAATCGCTATACAGAAAACCTGAATACAAAAGTATGTGTGTCTGGATTAAATATGTCTAAGGAAGGTTGTAAATAGATGCAAGCAAGAGAACACAAGCAACTCTTCAGTGAACGTCTTTAAAGATGTACAAGAGAACACAAGCAACTCTTCAGTGAACGTCTTTAAAGAGGTACAAGAGAACACAAGCAACTCTTCAATGAACGTCTTTAAAGAGGTACAAGAGAACACAAGCAACTCTTCAATGAACGTCTTTAAAGACGTACAAGAGAACACGAGCAACTCTTCAGTGAACGTCTTTAAAGAGGTGCAAGAGAACACAAGCAACTCTATAATGAACGTCTTTAAAAAGGTACAAGAGAACACGAGCAACTCTTCAGTGAACGTCTTTAAAGACGTACAAGAGAACACAAGCAACTCTTCAGTGAACGTCTTTAAAGACGTACAAGAGAACACAAGCAACTCTTCAGTGAACGTCTTTAAAGACGTACAAGAGAACACAAGCAACTCTTCAGTGAACGTCTTTAAAGACGTACAAGAGAACACAAGCAACTCTTCAGTGAACGTCTCACACGATACTATAATTGAAAGAAAACTTGAACATAAATTACGAAGGTAGAAACAAAAACTCTTTACACAGTAACATTACAAAGGAACAGGAAAGTATTACAAAATGAAAGTCGACGCCAGCGCTTCTCCACGTATGCAAATTCCCAATAAAAAATATTTGGAGTATTGGTTGCCTACTTGCAGGAGCTACACTCAAGATGCCAATGAAAATAACCAGACTATCGACAAAACAAATGAATTCTTGATTAAAACTTTGAAGTGTAATAATCACTTGTCAGTGTTTGAATAAACCCATCCGGTGAATAAACCCATCCGGTGAATAAACCCATCTGGTGACAAATACCAAATTTGATTAGCTGTGTATTTCGATCTGCAACTGGGAGATGGTGATAAGTTAGGATTATTAACCCGCAGAATTATTAAGCCAGGATAGCCCGGTTAAGTCCGTGCGTCATCGAAGATTGTGTTTTATTTCCAGTGGAGGCTTTTAATCCTCTTCCCCATTATGCAACCCATAAAAGTGGACAAACACACAGGTACCTACTTACTGCTGGATGAACAGTAGGTGTGAGGAAACATGACCAACGTTTCACCCGTGCCGGGGAGCGATCCCAGGTTGAATTATAAAGTTCTTCAAATGGGTTTATTGAAACTTAAGAGGTGCGTGAGTTTCCCTGTCTCCTAATATAATGTTTATTTCCCCCCTATAATCTACCTTGTTGAGAATTACTATCGTATTTGCTTTCTTTTCGTAAGGTGAAGTCTTGGATCTTTCCTTAATTCATGGTATAACTTAACAAATCTTTGAGGAGAATTGTGTTGGAGAGGTCTCTCCAACACAATTGTACCATAAATTAAGGAAAGATCCTGGACTTCACCTTACGAAAGCAAACAAAGCAAATGCGATAGTAATTATGGACAAGGTAGATTATAGGGAAAAAATAACATATTATTAGAAGACGGGGGAAATGACGTGACTTAAATTTCGGTTTAGGGCGCATTTTGCAAACTCTGACAGTGGTAATGTAGAGTAGGTACACAGGTGGCAATATGTAGATTGGTATATAGTAGTTATCCATTTGGGAATAGGTAGAATTATATGTAGTGGGTATCCAGGTGACAATAAGTGGATTGGTGTACAGTATGTATGCAGTGACAATAGATGGACTAGTGTTAGTGTGCAGGTGGGAGTGGATAGACTAGTGTTGGTGTGCAGGTGGGAGTGGATAGACTAGTGTTGGTGTGCAGGTGGGAGTGGATAGACTAGTGTTGGTGTGCAGGTGGGAGTGGATAGACTAGTGTTGGTGTGCAGGTGGGAGTGGATAGACTAGTGTTGGTGTGCAGGTGGGAGTGGATAGACTAGTGTTGGTGTGCAGGTGGGAGTGGATAGATTGTGTTGGTGTGCAGGTGAGAGAAGAGTTCTTCCCTTCTTCCCCAGTGCTCTTGAACACCTGCGTGGCCACAAATCATGTAGTTGAACCATCAATTGGGTGGAGATCGTTAGCGGGCGGTGGTGTGGAGACCTTTCTGTATTGATTGTCGCGGTATAATGGCAGTGAGTCCACCGTGTGTGTGTGTATGTACTAACCTAGCTGTACTAGCCCAACTACTCTAGCCTTTTGGAGGGACCGTTTTATAGCTTCTGGTCGCGCGTCTAGGGCTCGACCATGCCTATTTTAAAATTGTGTTAAGTGTTTACCTTTACCTTTGATGAGCTCCGAGAATTTTTCTACTCCCGGAGCAAGGCCATGGGCCAAGCTCGTCTGGGGTTCCTGTACTCTCTGGGGGTACGAAAAAGCAAAGCTGAGCTGGGGTATGAAACTGAATTCGAAGAACTGACCCCTTGAATCTAGGGGAACATGAATGAATATTATCACTGCCAGGGGGAGGAAAGGTTGTCAGCCTTCACCCATAAACTTCCAATGTGGAAATCGTATTTAGAGCGGAAATGTTGCTATTTTTTTATTCGAAGCTGCTGGTGTGGAAGTAGTAGCGGTTTTTTCCAGTGGGCAGTGAAGAACATGACGTTCACTGGTGATAAGTTCCAGCTGCTTAGGTATGGAAAGAATGAGGAACTCGAAAGGAAGACTATATACAAAACTCAAGAGAATCACCAAATAGAACGAAAGAAACACGTAAAAGACTTGGAGACAATTATATCAGCTGATCTTTCTTTCAAAGAGCTTTAGACAAAGATCACGACAGCCAGGAGGATGACGGGGTGGGTATTGACAACTTTCAAAAAAAGGGAAATAATGCCATTGGTGACACTTTTCAAATCTCTAGTGCTCCCTCATTTGGAATACTATTGTTCAGTGTTGACGGCCCCGTTTAAGGCAGAAGAAATATGAGAGCTTGAACAAATACAGAGATCGTTTACGGCCCACATAGAGCTAGTAAAGCATTTAAATTACTGGGAACGCCTTAAGTCTTGAACATGTACTCACTGGAGCGGAGGAGAGAGAGATACACGATATATACCTGGAAAGTACTAGAGGGCCTGGTCCCAAATCTGCACGCTGCCATAATAACATACTGGAGCGAGAGATATGGGAGGAAGTGCAAAATAAACCCAGTGAAGAGCAGGGGTGCGGTGGGTACAATAAAAAAACACAATCAACATTCGTGGCCCCAGACTATTCAACATCATACCAGAAGACATCAGAAACACTGCTGGAACGAGTGTAGAAGTCTTCTAGAGAAAACTGGACAAGTATCTTCACCAGGTGTCAGATCAACCAGGCTGTGATGGATATGTGGGGCAGCGGGCCTCCAGGAGCAACAGCCTGGTTGACCAGTCAAGCACCAGTCGAGCCCGGCCCATGACCGGGGTCCGAGAGTAGCAAGACTCTCGAAACTTATCAAAGGTGTTCATCGTGACTGTAGTGAAACATTTGCAGGAATCGATTCAGTGTTTCCCAGGTTACTTTCACCACTGAGATGCTTTTGTGGCTCAGGGTTCATAAGAATGGAGGAACACTTCAGCAGGCCTACTGGCCCATAAAAGGCAGGTCCTCAGAACCAACCACCCCCCACCCACGTATACAAGAACAAAATACATAAGAACTTAGGAACGAAATACATAAGGAAATAAGAACAATACATAACATAGATTATGGTGATATAATGCAAGATCTTGTGGAACTGAAAGCTATGAAGGAATGCAAATGAAATTTGAATCAATGACTAGAAAACTAAGGGTGTACACAACTGGAAAGGTTCCCACAGTTAGCAGAAAAAGTATTGAAGTTTCTCGTGCCATATGCCATCACGTATTTGTGTGAGACTTTTTCAACACTTTTTATATATCAAGGCTAGAAATGATCTCGATGCATGGGATGACATGCGTCTGGTTATTTCTAAAATCTAACTTCGTATCACCATTATCACTAATGAACTTCAACAACAAAAGAGCCACTAAATAAGACGAATATATATTTTGTTCTGTTTATAATTGAATACAAACAAGTTCTTATTCATAACTGTATTAGTGAACTGCTCCATCTTTGTTTAATTTTGTTTTTCCTATGAAATCAAAGTTTTAATTAGGTTACTTTTGAGAGGGGTACTAAAACAATTAATACGACTGAGAGGGTACGGCTACATAAAACACTTAAAAACCACTGATTTTTAGCCATACCAGAGCATCTGGCCACACTCTGGTATAGCGCAATACTGTATAAATAATACTAATATTAACAGTTTTATTACTAATATGTTGTACATAAATGGTATATAGTACCGATAAGATGAAGAATTAGACTCATGTGCAACATGTGGGTATCTTTATTTGTAGACGTTTCGCCCACCAGTGGTTTTATCAACACAAGGACATAATGTGAAGAATTATATACAAAGATGACGTAATCAAAATTATATAGAAAAGATGAGGTAATCAGTCCCTCAGCCCTGGTTGAGGGACTGATTACCTCATCTTTTGTATATAGTTCTTCACATTATGTCCTAAACTTCTGCACACTGGGGGGTAATAATGTGGCTACCCACATATACAAATACTTTATATTCTATTTTCAGTTAATGGCAAATTTTCACTATTATATTGACTGATGCCCAGGTAAACACGATAGTTTAAGAAATTTCCCAAACACCCAGAAAATAATATTTTTATAAAAGATTTTTTTTTCAGCATCTCATGATTATAAGCTTACCATAGATTGATATCCTGGCTCCATGTTGGCGCCGCATACTCCAAGATGAGCCTAATGTTAATCGTTAATAATGTTCTGAATGAATCGTTTAAGTTTTCTGAAAGCAGTTCTTAGGTTAGCATGATTGATTTTCACATTGTGTGTTATTCGTATTAAGATTCTTACTCCCAGACGTTTCTGGTTGTATGTTATCTGGCAATGCCTATACTAGGACCCAGGCTGTATTTTATGTTCGGCCTCCTCATTCTCCCCTATTTCCATCACACTTTGCAGAATTGAATTCCAACAGTTCTATTTCTGATCATGTTTACAGCCAATTTTGGGGCCTCTCCTTGTGGGGTGTTGTCTTCCATGTATACCTTGATCAACTTAACCATCTTTTGTACTTTTTTTAACTTACACATATTTTTCCATTGTACTCTCTTCAGGAACTTCTTCATTCCAGTTTAATGTTATATAGTCTGCTTGTTCTTGCATCGCTTTGTTCCGAATTCTCTCCCATCTCTCACCTCCCGTGTGCAACACAATGCAATTCCTAGGTGTCTTTGTTAGACAAAAAAGATACCTAGGTGCTGAACATGTCATACTCATCCTCCCTCGCCTCCAAGTAGTTACTGCATGGAACATTATAGTCACTGCCTCCTATTGGTCCCCTGTATACGAGTGCAGCTTCTTCTGTCTGGTTCACTCTTAGTGAAGACTACACTCAGTTTTATTGGGTTGTCCTCTTGTAACCGGTTTAGAGGGCTCTTCTACTCTGAAGCCCGACCTGAAGCCGGGGTCTCCTGTTGATAGTCAGGTCAATTAGGTTTTGTGTGCTAGCTGCTCGCTCTCCTACATAGCTATCAGAGCCTGGCTGATTCGGCACATGTAGAAGGAAGCTGTCCTGCTTCTTAATGGAGATATTGGAGAAGAAATAGTAGACTACGTTTCGACCTGTCCTGGACCATTGTGACTTGATAATGATCTAGTACGGACCGAAACATCGTCTAGATTATAGTTTCCAATCAGTCTTTTTTTCTTGTTAGTTGCAGCGGGCCTCCAGCAGCAACAGTCTGGTAAACCAGTGAAACACCAACTCTCGAAAGTCATCAAAATTATATCAAAGGTATAAGCTGCTTCTAATATTATCTTGCATCAGTGCGTTTAATATTTTGCTCACTATTAACTTTTGAACTAATTACAACGTCTGTTTTATAAAAAAAAAATATTAATAATTATAATATAAACAGTGCTACCAGCTAGTTGCTCGTCAAAAGATAATTCCTACTCCCAGGGGAGGTAATTACTCCAGGTTAAATGCCACTGCCTTAAATCCCTCTGGAAAAAATGTTGCTTCTGCATAGTGTGCGGTCTCCACTGCAGATGTTATCATCACTGTCTGCACATGACTGATCATTGACATGACTCTGATCAGTTATGTCACTCCTCCCACTAGGAATAAGGTATACTAAGTTATTTACATTAGCATAAAAGAGGGCATCAGCTTACAATAATGGGTACACGAATGTTAACTATACAAGAACTAACTCTTCCCTTTCTGTAGCTTGGTAGTTCTCTTCCTGAACAGGCTCATGCTGGGACAGGCTTTGACATGTGCAGGCAATCCGTTCCCCTCTTTCCCTCTTAAGTATGTGGTATCCTTCAGAGAGAATCATATTTGTTATATCCATTAATTTCATCTCTGCTCTGGCTGTTGCATTTGCCTTTCATAATATGACGATCATTTTGCACCTCTTCTCTACAATATTATTCGTTGTTCTCATTTCTTTGTTAGGTTCGTTTGGTTACTGCTTAATGTGGGAAGAGATAGGGGGTATCAGTCTAGGGGTGCGTGTCTCTGGTAATATTTTACAACCTTTCCGACTGAAGACTTTCCTCACCCCCCACCCTGGGATGGATGGAGGGAGGTAGTCTAGTATTGTGGGACAATGTTTGCTTTGTGAATATTTTTAAGCGGTAACTGGACAATTATTGGTTGCAAGGGCATGGTCGGCAGAGTTGCGAGGGCTGCAATGTGGGCGTGCGAGCCGCTAGCATCAACAGCCTGGTTGATCAGGGTATCAACAGGAAAGCCTGGCTCTAGGGTCGGGCTCCGAGGGCAAACGAACTCTCGAGCCTTGTGACAGGTTTATCACAGGTTTCTAGTGTATATGATGGAAGGTGTGGAGTGTGATTATAGTGTATATGATGGAAGGTGTGGAGTGTGGTTATAGTGAATATGATGGAAGGTGTGGAGTGTGGTTATAGTGAATATGATGGAAGGTGTGGAGTGTGGTTATAGTGTATATGATGAGGTGGAGGTGGTTATAGTGATATGATGGAAGGTGTGAGTGTGTTATAGTGATATGATGGAAGGTGTGGAGTGTGGTTATAGTGAATATGATGGAAGGTGTGGAGTGTAGTTATAGTGTATATGATGGAAGGTGTGGAGTGTGGTTATAGTGAATATGATGGAAGGTGTGGAGTGTGGTTATAGTGTATATGATGGAAGGTGTGGAGTGTGGTTATAGTGTATATGATGGAAGGTGTGGAGTGTGGTTATAGTGAATATGATGGAAGGTGTGGAGTGTGGTTATAGTGAATATGATGGAAGGTGTGGAGTGTGGTTATAGTGATATGATGGAAGGTGTGAGTGTGTTATAGTGTATATGATGGAAGGTGTGGAGTGTGGTTATAGTGTATATGATGGAAGGTGTGGAGTGATAGGTATATAGTTAGTAATATGATGGAAGGTGTGGAGTGTGATTATAGTGTATATGATGGAAGGTGTGGAGTGTGTTATAGTGTATATGATGGAAGGTGTGGAGTGTGTTATAGTGTATATGATGGAAGGTGTGGAGTGTGATTATAGTGTATATGATGGAAGGTGTGGAGTGTGGTTATAGTGAAAATGATGGAAGGTGTGGAGTTATAGTTATATGATGGGAATTGAGTGGATAGTGATGAGGAAGGTGTGGATTATAGTGAATATGATGGAAGGTGTGGAGTGTGTTATAGTGAATATGATGGAAGGTGTGGAGTGTGTTATAGTGTATATATGGAAGTGGAGGATTATAGTGAATATGATGAAGGTGTGAGTGGTTATAGTGATATGATGGAAGGTGTGGAGTGTGGTTATAGTGTATATGATGGAAGGTGTGGAGTGTGATTATAGTGAATATGATGGAAGGTGTGGAGTGTGATTATAGTGTATATGATGGAAGGTGTGGAGTGTGATTATAGTGTATATGATGGAAGGTGTGGAGTGTGGTTATAGTGTATATGATGGAAGGTGTGGAGTGTGGTTATAGTGAATATGATGGAAGGTGTGGAGTGTGGTATAGTGTATATGATGGAAGGTGTGGAGTGTGGTTATAGTGAATATGATGGAAGGTGTGGAGTGTGATTATAGTGTATATGATGGAAGGTGTGGAGTGTATTATAGTGTTATGATGGAAGGTGGAGGTATAGTGAATATGATGGAAGGTGTGGAGTGTGGTTATAGTGATATGATGGAAGGTGGAGTGTGGTTATAGTGAATATGATGGAAGGTGTGAGTGTATTATAGTGTATATGATGGAAGGTGTGGAGTGTGGTTATAGTGTATATGATGGAAGGTGTGGAGTGTGATTATAGTGTATATGATGGAAGGTGTGGAGTGTGGTTATAGTGAATATGATGGAAGGTGTGGAGTGTGATTATAGTGTATATGATGGAAGGTGTGGAGTGTGGTTATAGTGATATGATGGAAGGTGTGGAGTGTGGTTATAGTGTATATGATGGAAGGTGTGGAGTGTGGTTATAGTGTATATGATGGAAGGTGTGGAGTGTGATTATAGTGTATATGATGGAAGGTGTGGAGTGTGGTTATAGTGAATATGATGGAAGGTGTGGAGTGTGGTTATAGTGTATATGATGGAAGGTGTGGAGTGTGGTTATAGTGAATATGATGGAAGGTGTGGAGTGTGGTTATAGTGTATATGATGGAAGGTGTGGAGTGTGGTTATAGTGAATATGATGGAAGGTGTGGAGTGTGTTATAGTGAATATGATGGAAGGTGTGAGTGTGGTTATAGTGATATGATGGAAGGTGGAGTGTGTTATAGTGTATATGATGGAAGGTGTGGAGTGTGTTATAGTGATATGATGGAAGGTGTGGAGTGTGGTTATAGTGAATATGATGGAAGGTGTGGAGTGTGATTATAGTGTATATGATGGAAGGTGTGAGGTTATAGTGATATGATGGAAGTGTGGAGTGTGTTATAGTGATATGATGGAAGGTGTGGAGTGTGATTATAGTGATATGATGGAAGGTGTGGAGTGTGGTTATAGTGAATATGATGGAAGGTGTGGAGTGTGGTTATAGTGTATATGATGGAAGGTGTGGAGTGTGGTTATAGTGAATATGATGGAAGGTGTGGAGTGTGGTTATAGTGAATATGATGGAAGGTGTGGAGTGTGATTATAGTGTATATGATGGAAGGTGTGGAGTGTGGTTATAGTGAATATGATGGAAGGTGTGGAGTGTGATTATAGTGTATATGATGGAAGGTGTGGAGTGTGGTTATAGTGATATGATGGAAGGTGGAGTGTGTTATAGTGTATATGATGGAAGGTGTGGAGTGGTTATAGTGTATATGATGGAAGGTGTGGAGTGTGGTTATAGTGTATATGATGGAAGGTGTGGAGTGTGTTATAGTGTATATGATGGAAGGTGTGGAGTGTGGTTATAGTGTATATGATGGAAGGTGTGGAGTGTGGTTATAGTGTATATGATGGAAGGTGTGGAGTGTGGTTATAGTGTATATGATGGAAGGTGTGGAGTGTGGTTATAGTGTATATGATGGAAGGTGTGGAGTGTGGTTATAGTGTATATGATGGAAGGTGTGGAGTGTGGTTATAGTGTATATGATGGAAGGTGTGGAGTGTGGTTATAACATGGTGTAAGACAAAGAAGGGATGCTCCAAACTTTCAAATGTTCTTCGGGTAGTCAATTTAAGGGTTTCATCGCCCCTGCGACACGGTCCCAGACCCGGCTTCTCGGTGTTCCTGGGTTGTTACTTCCTTAATTAAAACATCTTTCATGATCACTGTGAGAATAACGCCTTGATGGTCACTGCAGATTATTTTTACCGTGCTTCACGCGGCTGGAATAACTCCCTTTGTCTGTGCTTATGAGTGAACGCACTAAATTATCACCTCATCTCACTGTTATTATAAAACTACCTCATCCAATTCAACCAAACCATTTACATCTGACTTAATTTTTTCTGTATTACACCATCTTGGTGCTGGATAATACATTTAATTACCTTAGACAAAATAGCATAATTTTCTTCATTGTTCTCTCTCTCTCTCTCTCTCTCTCTCTCTCTCTCTCTCTCTCTCCTCTCTCTCTCCTCTCTCTCTCTCTCTCATTTCTGTCATCTCCTCCACTCTTCATATTCTCTCATATGTTGTCTCATCTAACCAACCTCTATCTTTTCATGCTCTCTCTCACACTCATCTCTGCTTCTTCTCCATAGTTGTCATCTCACTAACCAACCTTGTATCATTATAACTATATTGGTCATCAACCTTCCAACTGCTTCATTATTCACATACTGGTCATCACTAACCAACCTGCTATCATTATACACATGTTGCATCATCACTACCAACCTGCTATCATTGCACTTTACACACCCTGGTATCATCACTCACACCAACTGCTATCATGTAATGTCATCATCACTGGTCATCACTAACCAACCTGCTATCATCTTCACATGGGCATCATCACTAACCAACCTGCTATCATCTTCACATGGGCATCACCAAGCACCTGCCTCCAGGAAGTGCCAGATCAGTGTGTACATGAAGCATCCCTGAAAGATATTTACATGGGTCAACGCCCACGTTCCAAGAATAAAGGTCATGTGATTGCCGGTGAGGACTCTTATTGAGTCGTCTGTCTTCACTGTGGTAGCTCAGTGTAATTCTAGCTGTTTTTGTCCTTATAACTGGCTTAGTTTTGGTTCTTGGGTCACTGTTTAGTTGTATTCCCAATGTGCTCTATTTGCCCTGAGCCACTGTGATTCTGTGTACTCTGTGGTCCAAAAGCTCCAGGAGTGGTTAGTGCGTCTACACCCACGGCACAAGGATGTGGAGTTCAGTTGGTGTCCTGGGAAATAAATGGGCAGATGCCGAGACAAACGCTGATGTAGCGAGCCCACTCTACAGTAGACTTTTGCTTACAGTGACTTCATGGGCCATATCCACAGATATGTGGATGCTGCTGTTGCTGCTGCTGCTGGGGATAGAGGGGTGCTGCTGCTGTTGATGATGGTGTTGCTGCTGTTGGTGGTGATGGTGTTGCTGTTGGGGATGGTGTTGCTGTTGGGGATGGTGTTGCTGTTGGTGATGGTGTTGCTGTTGGGGATGGTGTTGCTGTTGGTGATGGTGTTGCTGTTGGGGATGGTGTTGCTGCTGCTTTGTTCATGTTCTTCGTGTTCATGTGTCGTCAAGGCTTACTCTGTGTTTTGTGAAGGCTTACTACCTAGAGTTTACCCAGTGTGTGTTCCGAAGGTCACCATCCTCGCAGCCCAGTCCTCCGACAAGGCCTCCCGGTAGATGAGGGCCTGATCAACCAGGCTGTTACTAGTGTCCATGTGTCTTTAATTATGCATGTCTCCTCTTCAAACTGTAATAAACCTCTTCAAGTGGTGTGCCCTGATTCTGGTAAAGGCTTTTGATTCAAGGAATTGAGGACTTTCCCTTCCTTGGATCAGAGTTGATTACCTCTCATTCATCATGCGCTATTTAACCCTTACGGTTGTAACTCTTCCCCATGAATATTTTTAACAATTAGATATATCAGCAGTGTGCTGGTACCATACTCTCTATGTTGGTTACAGTGTGAACAAAAGTTAGCTAATATAGTAATAGGTGTGGAGGAGGGGGAGGCAGGTGTGGGGGGTTAATGTCTGAGGGGGGAGGTAAAGAGGGGGGATGTATCGATCATGTTGCTGCAGTGTTGTTGCAGTGTTGTTGCAGTGTTCCTTCATGGTAGTGTGATAGTACACCAGGATGGTGCTGTTTACCTGCCTCCAACCTAGTGATGGTAGTGTTGGTGTAGTGATGGTAGTGTTGGTGGTAGTGATGGTAGTGTTGGTGGTAGTGATGGTAGTGTTGGTGGTAGTGTTGGTGGTAGTGATGGTAGTGTTGGTGGTAGTGATGGTAGTGTTGGTGGTAGTGATGGTAGTGTTGGTGGTAGTGATGGTAGTGTTGGTGGTAGTGATGGTAGTGTTGGTGGTAGTGATGGTAGTGTTGGTGGTAGTGATGGTAGTGTTGGTGGTAGTGATGGGAGTAGTGGTGGGTTTCATCTATGGATTGCTGTGGTACTCGTAGCAGATGGTAGTGGGCGTCATAGTCAGATCAACCAGGCTGTGACGGATATGTGGGGCAGCTGGCCTCCAGCAGCAACAGCCTGGTTGACCAGGCAAGCACCAGACGACCCTGCCCCATGGCTTGGACAGAAGTAAACTCTGAAACTCTCAAGGTACATCAAGGTATAGCCGCCTTAGAGATGTGGTGGTAGAGGTAGTGTGTTGTTGGGAGTAGCACTCGCCTGGTTGTTTGCAAGGGTCGAGTCGTAGCTCCTGGCTTTACTGATTCCTGGCCTCCAGGGTCCCATCATACCTGCCCTTGAAACTCCTTCACCACCTACTCGTCTAGCCCGCTTCTCTCACCAACCCCCACACTGAAAACGTATTCCCTGAGGTCGTTGTGGCTCGTGTGTCCTTAGCTGCCATCTGTGTCCTGTGGATCCCTTCCCTGCCATCTATATCCAGTGGCTTGCTCTTGCCATCTGTGTCTCCTGGCTTCCTCTGCCATCTGTCTCTCCTGGCTTTCTCCTCTGCTATCTTTGTCTCCTGGCTTCCTCTGCCATCTGTGTCTCCTGGCTTTCTCCTCTCCTACCATCAGTGTTTCCTGGCTTCCTCTCCTACCATCAGCGTCTCCTGGCTTCCTCTCCTACCATCAGCGTCTCCTGGCTTCCTCTCCTACCATCAGTGTCTCCTGGCTTCCTCTCCTACTTTCTTAAACAGTATTTTGTGTGGTGGTGGTTGTGGTGTAGATGTGGTGGTGGTTGTGGTGTAGATGTGGTGGTGGTTGTGGTGTAGATGTGGTGGTGGTTGTGGTGTAGATGTGGTGGTGGTTGTGGTGTAGATGTGGTGGTGGTTGTGGTGTAGATGTGGTGGTGGTTGTGGTGTAGATGTGGTGGTGGTTGTGGTGTAGATGTGGTGGTGGGGTCTTGGGGTCCCGGGGGGAGAGTGAAGGTCATCACAGGTGGTTCTTGGGGAGGTTATTGATCTTCCGTTTATTACTTGGTTAAATATAACCTTCCAAAGAGTTGGCCTTTCAAGGAAGCTCATGTGATGCTGCTGAAGAGCTTTTGAGCCAAAGTACTGGAGCTTTAGCCTCTTGTTTCACGAATCAAACCTGATTAACTCCTATTGCCAAAGCGTTGTATATCCCCTACGGGTTTAGTGCGTCCTCATGAATAAAATAATCTCAAATGTTGGTTAGATGAGTATATTTGTTTACTGACCGAGTTACTTGTGTCGGTGTCGAGAGTGAGCTTCTGACTCCGCCTCCGCCTTCTTCACTCCCTTGATCTGCATCACTGATAACTCACCTCTTGGAACTACTTTATCGTATCTACTCTGGAAGCTGTGTATTGAGTTTGCCTCCACCATTGCCTCACTTAAGTCATTTCACTTTTCAGTTGCCCCGAGATGCTGGCGCTGGAACCACAGCAGTTGCCCCCCTAATTGTGATGATTTACGTGTTGTTGAATCCGGGGTTCATCGTTCTCGCGGCCCGGTCTCACACCAGCCCTTCTGGTCGATGAGCTGACCGATCACAATGTTGATACTAGCAGAGTTTGTTTGCACCACAGTCTGCTTGATCAGGAAATGACATGAACTTAAGATGCATGTAAGTTTCTCCGTCTAATAACAAGTTCATTTTTCCACTATAATCTACCTTGTCCATAATTACTATCGCATTTGCTTTATCTGTTTCGTAAAGTGACGTCCAGGATCTTTCCTTAATTCATTGAATAACTTAACAAATCTTTGATGACAATTGTGTTGTATAGGTTTGAGCAGAGCTCAGACCCTCAGCTCACACCTCTGCAACACAATTATCCTCAAAGATTTAAGATATACCATGAATTAAGGAAAGATCCTGGACGTCACCTCACGAAGCAGACAAAGCAAATGTGATAGTAATTATGGACAAGGTAGATTATAGTGGAAAAATGAACTTGTTATTAGAAGATGGGGGAACTTACGTGCCCCTTAAGTTCCCTCTTGAAGAGCACCAGGGCTCTCATTATTATTTCTCAGTAACGTGATGTTCATTGGCGACAAATTCTAACTGTTTAGATATGGAAAAATATGAACTCAAAACGAGCATAGTATACAGTACACAGGATGACCCTCATATGGTATGAAAAGAACGTATGTAATACCTATGAATCATAATATCAGATGATGTATCATTTAGAGAGCACAGTAAATGCAGCAAAGGCCAGGAAAATGACGGGGTGAATAATGGGCACCTTCAAAACAAGGAGAGTCACGCAAATGATGATGGTGCTATTCATATTATTTGTTGTCTCGGCTCAGGAATATTGTGATTTGTGCTCGCAGCTACTCTCAAAGCAAGAGAGAGATGCCCGAGATGTAAAATATACACGCAAAGTACTTGTAATGGAGACGAGAGAGTTATCTAATAATATATACATGGAAAATTCTTGAAGGTCAGGTCCCCAATATGTTTACCATAACAAATTACTGAGTGAGAGAGATGGGAGGAAAGGTAGAGTAAAACTAGTGAAAAGCAGGAGTGCCCTGCATGAACTCGCCAACTTATTTACGGGGATGAACACTTAACTCCTGGCCCCGCCTTGTAGGCTACTTTGATCACGTCACAGTTTCTTGGTTTCATGGGCCTAGTATTTAATTTTCAAGCTGTGTATTGAGTTTGTCTTCAGCCAAGTCATTCCACTTTTCAACCAACTTGAAACTAAAGAAATACCTCCTTTCATCCCTATAACTCAGTGTCTTCAACTTCCACCTATGCCCCCTTGATCCTGTTCCTTTTAATTCAGTAAATTTCTATCTCCAATGACTATTTCTACTAAGATTTTATATGTTGTAATCATGTCACCCTTTGTCCTTATCTTCGACAAGGTCGTCAGGTTAGGTTCCTCCAACCTCTCTTCACAGTGCATTCCTCTCAGTTCTGGTACTATAGGCTGGTTGTTAACCTTTGGACCCTTCGAGCTTCTATAAGTGCTTGACCAGGTATGGGCTCCGTGTTGTGCCCACCTACTCACTGATTGGCCTAACATGTCGTACATAGGTTTGATGGATTCTTTGTTTATGTTCCTAAATGTGATTCTGAGGTTTGCTAATTTTTCATGTCACTGTCGTGACATGAAAAATTAGCATATTCTGTCGATATGCTTCGTATTATATTTATCTCCAGATGTTTTTCAGCAAATAGACACACACCATCCACTATCCCCTCTTGTAAGTAGTTCACATAAATGAGTAACAGTAGGGAGCCTATACTGTTACTTGTGGGACCCCACTTGTTACTCTCCCATTCTGTCTCTCTTCCTTACTGTTGCTTTCTTGCCTTCTGTTACTCAGGTGCTCCCTGACCCACTTTCACTATCTTTTTTCTTGAGTGTCTGTTTTTAAGAAGCATCCCTTCTTATTTTGTAAAATCTTTTCTATTTGTCCTTGTTTGGTAGTTGTCTGTGGTTTTGTTTGCTTATGTTATTTCGAAGCCTTCTTAGACCTTCCCTTGGCCTCTACATTCCTAATTGAACCACGGTCTCTCTCTCTCTCTCTCTCTCTCTCTCTCTCTCTCTCTCTCTCTCTCTCTCTCTCTCTCTCTCTCTCTCTCTCTCTCTCTCTCTCTCTCTCTCTCTCTCTCTCTATCTTTTCTTTGCCTCTTGCACTGTGACTTACCTCCAAGCTTTCTTATACACTTTGCCCTCCGGTTCACTTTCCCATTGCACTTCTCCCGGAAAGTTTTTTCATTCCATCAAAGTTCCCATTTGTGTATTTCCATTTGCTGTGTCATCAGGCGTGGTTCAAAACTCTTCGACCTGTGCAAGTGAATGTTCACCCAAGTTTCACAACTTGGGTGACTGTGCGTGCTTGCAGATCGCTAGTACTAACAACCTGGTTGAACACGTATTTAGCAGGGAAACTTGGTCTTAAGCTGGGCTGTCGTTGATGATAGACCCCTCGAAACCAGTTACAGGTATGAGGAGGGATAAACCCCTTGCAACCGGTTACAGATATGAGGGAGGATGATAGCCCCCTCGAAACCGGTTACAGGTATGAGGATGGATAAACCCCCTCGCAACCGGTTACAGATATGAGAAAGGATGACAGACCCTTCGAAACCGGTTACAGTATGGGGAGGAGGGATAAAGACCCCTTCCCCCTCCTTTACACGCATAAAAGATAGATTTTTAAGACACGGCTGAAACCAAGTGTAGAAGCCTTCAAGAGGAAACTGGACAAGTATCTTCACCAGGTGCCAGATCAACCAGGCTGTGATGGATATGTGGGTCTCTAGCAGTAACAGACTGGTTGACCAGGCAAGCACCAGACGAGCCTGGACCATGGCCGGGCTCCGAGAGTAGTGAAACTCTCGAAACTCTTCAAAGGTAAAGGTCAAAGGTAAGAGGAATCTGAACGTCTGAGGAGCAGGGTTGTGATGGCTATGTGGGCCTGACTTGTTTCAACCAGGCTGTGATGGATATGTGGTGCAGAGGGCCTCAGCAGCAACAGCCTGGTTGACCAGGCAAGCCCGACCCATGGCCGGCTCCGAGACTAGAGAGAGACTCGAAACTCATCAAAGGTAATGGATGTGCTCTTGTACATAGTGCACAAAATGTACTTGAAATATTCAGTATGTAGTATAGTTATTAATGTGACTTGAGTGATTCCTGTGACATACGTAGCTGTTATGTATATGGTATCTCGGTAGTGCAAACATGCAACAGACAAGTACTGAAGTTACTAGGGACAATCATGCTATAGTTGGTAGTGAAGAATTAAACACGTTTGCAACATATGGGTATCTGTCAGTCTTGGCTGACCTTACCTTATGTTTTGTATATAGTTTTACTGTCTTCCAATTATGTCCTTGAATTTGTATTGATAAAGCCACTGTATAGCGAAACGTATAGTATAATAAAGATACCCAGATGTTGTACATGTGTCTAATTCTCCATGTTATCGGTATTTTATACAATACATTATACATGGTAGTGTGCGGAGGCGCGCGCAGCCTCGTAACACTACTGATCAGGCACTTGCACCAGGCATTGCTCCAGTTTCCTCGTGAAAACTTCTACCTTGGTTCCGGCAATATATACGTGCTGTTGAATAAACTTGCACCCTTGTAAAGTATTGCTTTTGTATCCTTTGCTGCAGAACTTGCATTTCAATGATGTACTGTCAACAGGAGTGAAGGAAAGATCCACGTTGGGTAACAAACTTTGATTGGATAATGGTTGGGTCTTTGCACTTTTATCAAGTCTTGATAAAGCTGTATATTTGAGCGAAACGTCGAAATAAAAACAAAAACTTTTTCTGTTTTCTTGACTGGAAAAAGTGTAAAGCATATTGGCCCATAGGAAATATTGATAAAGTTCCGTGTACTAGCCTATTTGCGGCTGCAGGGGTCGAGGCTTAGCTCTTGGCCCCGCCTCTTCGCTGATCCCTACAGGTTGTTGCTGACAGCAACAACCTGGTAGACCTGGTAGTCAGCAATGAACTCTGGTCTCAGGTCGGTCTTAGAGAATTGAACAACTCTGGAAATCCGTCAAGTTATGTCACATGTACTTAACAATATAAAGTTTTATAATTTTGCAATATAAAATCGCATGAACATATAACAGATTTAATATAATTTGACCGATTTTTGCAGCATGTATATTAACTGACTATTAAGTTATGTAAGATTGATTATAATCAGTTATTTACGACTAGCTGAAGTTATAATAATACGTAGCTTATTCCTAAACGTTTCGCCTATACAGTAAGCAAAACGGAATAAAGATATCTAACATATGTCTTATTTATCAACTTGTCGCTATTGTATTTTTACCATTATATTGACACAGCTGAACTTACAATGACGTGTGACCTTTGGAAAGGGTCAGTAATTTAGGTGGCTGGACAGTGGCTGAGTTGCCTCCTGGTGAGTAGACTACCAGGAATACTTGTTCTTGATGAACACGAGACTACCAGGAGTAGCTGCTGGTGATGAAGACGTGAGGGAGGAACACGCGGGGAAGGTGTATAGTAGTGTTGTGTAGAGGTGAGGTAGACACAGTGAGAGTAGTGGTGGTGGAGGAAGAGTTTAGTGACTGGACCAGAGGGAATAACGAGTGCTTGTAATGTCTTGCGTTGGTGGTGTAGGTGCAGGGGAAAATGTCGTCGTGATGGTCTATGTGCAGGGGGAGTGTGGTGGTGGTGCAGGGGGAGTGGGGGTGGTGGTGGCAGGGGAGTGTGGTGGTGGTGCAGGGGGTGGTGGTCAGGGAGTGTGGTGGTGGCAGGGGGAGTGTGGTGGTGGTGCAGGGATGAGAGTGTGGTGGTGGTGCAGGGGAGTGTGGTGGTGGTGCAGGGGAGTGTGGTGGTGGTGCAGGGGAGTGTGGTGGTGCAGGGGAGTGTGGTGGTGGTGCAGGAGTGTGGTGGTGAGTGGGGGTGTGGTGGTGGTGCAGGGAGTGTGGTGGTGGTGCAGGGGAGTGTGGTGTGGTGCAGGGGAGTGTGGTGGTGGTGCAGGGGGGTGTGGTCAGGTGGTGCAGGGGAGTGTGGTGGTGGTGCAGGGGGAGTGTGGTGGTGGTGCAGGGGAGTGGTGGTGGTGCAGGGGGAGTGTGGTGGTGCAGGGAGTGTGGTGGTGCAGGGGAGTGTGGTGGTGTGCAGGGGAGGTGGTGTGGTGCAGGGGAGTGTGGTGGTGGTGCAGGGGAGTGTGGTGTGGTGCAGGAGTGGGTGAGTGGTGGTGTGCAGGGGAGTGTGGTGTGGTGCAGGGAGTGTGGGTGGTGCAGGGGAGTGTGGTGGTGGTGCAGGGAGTGTGGTGTGGTGCAGGGGGTGTGGTGTGGTGCAGGGGAGGTGGTGGTGGTGCAGGGAGGTGGTGTGGTGAGGGGAGTGTGGTGGTGGGCAGGGGAGTGGTGGTGGTGCAGGATGTGGTGGTGGTGCAGGGGAGTGTGGTGGTGGCAGGGGAGGTGGTGTGGTGCAGGAGGTGGTGGTGGCAGGAGGTGGGTGGTGCAGGGGAGTGTGGTGGTGGTGCAGGAGTGTGTGGTGGTGCAGGGAGTGTGTGGTGTGCAGGAGTGGGTGGTGGTGCAGGGAGTGTGTGGTGTGCAGGGAGTGTGGTGGTGCAGGAGTGGTGTGGTGCAACGGTGTCAGAAGGGTATGGAGAAGTTGGTGGCGAATGTGCAGGTGGTTAGGCTGAGTCAAAGTAATTACATGAAGTTGGTGGTGGCTGTTCATTACTACAGAAGTCTTCTACTGTTGTGTGCTCCTCCTGTTCCCCTTCTGCTGTTGCCACCGTTCCTCCTGTTAATCCTCCTCTTCTCCTGATCCTGCACCTCCTGCTGCTCCTCCTGTTTCTCCGCTGCTGCTCCTTCTCCTCACCTCCTCCTCGAAACATTGTGCTGCATTTTAACATATATTTTAATATATATATATATATATATATATATATATATATATATATATATATATATATATATATATATATATATATATATATATATATATATGGCACAACAATTATATTAAGTAGTCGTAGACTGGTGACAACTTTGGCTTATATTCCAGCGTTCTTCACTTGTTTCACAACTTTGGCCAAGATTTTTGCATTACTCTGTTGATGTATTTTCTCTCGTGATGTACTAAGTTGATAAGGGTTGATTCTGTAATTCAACTTGAACTTGATAATAAAACTTGGGATTGTAGTGAAAATGAGTGCTGTCCTTCACGTGAAATAAAACACACGTACGTTCACTGTTATCTTGCTTTATTGACGACTTCGTGATAAAATTTGTCTTCAATATGGTAACACTGTACACGTGTTGTTTATGACAGTGTCGGTGTTTGTGCCAGTGCTTACTCGCCTGGTAGTGTTAGAAGTAGTGTAGTCATAGGTGGTGGTTGCTCTTACTTCCAATCCACCGACTATACTGGTTCCTGGCCCCCAGGGCCCGATCACATCTATTCTTGAAACTGTGTATAAGGTTTCCCAGCGGGTCTACTCTAGTTTTATCACTTGGTTATTCAGTGTGACAGAAAAGACTGCTACTTTATAGGTTATTTAGCGAGCAATATATGTAACTAGTTTCCAGGGCTCTTCAACTCTCACAGGCCGGCCTGACGTCAGGTTTCTCATTTTACCGCCTAGTCAACCAGGTTGTTTGTGCTAGTGACCCTTACACCCGCATAGCCATTACAACTTGGCTAATCGGCACTTGTAGTAGGAAGTCATCTCTTTGCTTCTTGATAAATTCTGACTTTGTTCCTGCAATATTTCTGATATCTACTGGTAGTATGTTGAAGAGTCTTGGACCACGCATGTTGACACATTCTTATTGTACCCATGGTGCCCCTGCTCTTCGCTGTTTATTCCACACGTTCTCTCACCTTACACTCCAGTAACTTATGACTGTGTGCAGGTTATAGTTCAAGGTTCGGGGTACTATGTAACACCAACATAGCGTACTAGGTAACATCACCGGGTACTAGGTAACACCACAGGGTACTAGGTAACACCAACACAGGGTACTAGGTAACACCAACACAGGGTACTAGGTAACACCAACACAGGGTACTAGGTAACACCAACACAGGGTACTAGGTAACACCAACACAGGGTACTAGGTAACACCAACACAGGGTGCTAGGTAACATCAACACAGGGTACTAGGTAACACCAACACAGGGTACTAGGTAACACCACAGGGTACTAGGTAACACCAACACAGGGTACTAGGTAACACCAACACAGGGTACTAGGTAACACCAACACAGGGTACTAGGTAACACCAACACAGGGTACTAGGTAACACCAACACAGGGTACTAGGTAACACCAACACAGGGTGCTAGGTAACACCAACACAGGGTGCTAGGTAACATCAACACAGGGTACTAGGTAACATCAACACAGGGTACTAGGTAACACCACAGGGTACTAGGTAACACCAACACAGGGTACTAGGTAACACCAACACAGGGTACTAGGTAACACCAACACAGGGTACTAGGTAACACCAACACAGGGTACTAGGTAACACCAACACAGGGTACTAGGTAACATCAACACAGGGTACTAGGTAACATCAACACAGGGTACTAGGTAACAACACAGGGTATTAGGTAACATCAACTCAGGGTACTAGGTAACATCAACACAGGGTATTAGGTAACATCAACACAGGGTACTAGGTAACACCAACACAGGGTACTAGGTAACACCAACACAGGGTACTAGGTAACACCAACATAGGGTACAAGGTATCATCAACACAGGGTACTAGGTAACAACACAGGGTACTAGGTAACATCAAGACAGGGTACAAGGTAACATCGACACAGGATACTAGGTAACACCAACACAGGGTACAAGGTAACATCAACACAGGGTACTAAGTTACATCGACACAGGATACTAGGTACTATCAACAAAGGTGTGTGTTATTCAGGCTTCATGTTGGTACAGCCTCCAACTTTATGAATACAAATTGTGTTTCCCCACATGTTAGTGTGTTCATATTTCCTGTATGTACAAAGCAATATATAACTGGTAGTGTTTGTATGTCTGCCATGACGTGTACTGTGCTAGGGTTTGGGTTTCACCTCGTGACTCTTATTTGCATGCCCATAATGCAAAGTGGTCACTACTTCCGCCAAATGCCAGACCATCCAGGCTATGAAGATCTACAGTGTGTGTGTGTGTGTGTGTGTTGTGTGTGTGTGTGTGTGTGCGTGTATTTAATTTTATAGTAAGTATTAAATCCATGAATCATTTATGGGTTGTGAGAGCGGATGGAAACTTGTAAATAATTCATTACCATTGTAACTTGTTCAGTTATCAAAACTTTGCTGTCCAGTCCCTGGACCCATTATGTACCTCTGTAATCCTTTGGCTACCACCTACACGATGGGTACGGGGTGCATAATAAAGATGCTCAACTTAAACTGGTGACAATTGTGGAGGTTGAGAGTAAGAGTGTGTGGGGGGGGGGGAAGGAAATGAGAGTTGGTGCAGTGAATCATTTCCAATTAATAAGTGGTAGAGTGAACCTGCATTCAAGTCGCGATTGTGAGAGAGGAAGTCAGGGTGGCACCGTCAGGATGTTGCAACTCAGCTGGTAAATGATCTCCACCTGCTCTTAGATAATCGTCCTCTGTCTTGTCTAAAGATGGTGCACTTTCTCCACCACTTAATAGAATTTATTATTAACACACTTTAGACGACATTTCGGTCTGTTCAGGACCATTATCATGCCATGGTCGAGGAGGGACTGAAACGGCATGTATGAAATGGTGCTTGGCCCAAAATCTTTGATATATATTTGGAGATTATTTACCAGCTGAGTTGCAATATACTGAGTAGGTGGACATCATTGACCAGCTGAGTTGCAACACACTGAGCAAGTGGACATCATTGACCAGCTGAGTTGCAACATACTGAGCAAGTGGACGTCATTGACCAGCTGAGTTGCAACACACTGAGCAAGTGGACATCATTGACCAGCTGAGTTGCAACACACTGAGCAAGTGGACGTCATTGACCAGCTGAGTTGCAACACACTGAGCAAGATGACATCATTGCACGGAAAGGCTCGAGCTGGCAACACACTGAGCAAGTGGACGTCATTGACCAGCTGAGTTGCAACACACTGAGCAAGATGACATCATTGACCAGCTGAGTTGCAACACACTGAGCAAGTGGACATCGTTGACCAGGAAGTCAAAGACATAGTTACCAAACGAGCTTTTGCTGGGTCAACGTTCTGAGAGTTGTCATTTGTTTTTATGCTGAGCGAAACGTCGTCTTGCCTCCACTGTGGGTTATTAGTGAATAACCACAATCGGTATTTGACTTTTATTCTACCTATTAGAATAAAGGGGTAAGTTAGATCAGTTTAGATGTGATATAGAAAAGTACTTCTCTGGGAGAAAAGTTTTAGATAAATGTAGTAAACTCAAAAGTTTGGAGATTCACACGAACACTTTGTGTAGGTTTAGAAACATTAGTGCACGATGAACAGCAGGGACGCCACGAGTACGCTAAGAGACAACATAATAAGTCTCAAGGGCCCAAGATTGTTCAGCTGCCTCCCTGCATACATTAGGGGGATCACCAATAGACTTCAAGAGGGAGCTGGACAGGCACCTAAAGTCAGTACCTGACCAGCCGGGCTGTGGTTCGTACGTCGGTTTGTGTGCGGCCAGCAGTAGCAGCCTGGTTGATCAGGTCCTGATCCACCACGAGGCCTGGTCATGGACCGGGCCGCGGGGGCGTTGACCCCCGGAACACCCTCCAGGTATACGACTGGGAATAAGTGAGGCGTGCCTAGCATGAGCCAGTATGCCTGCTATAGTGCTCCTCTGTTCTTTTTTTTTCTGTTGACCTGTGATCACTATCTTCTATAATGAAGACTGAAACAGTACCCAGAACAAAATTATTGCGTACAAGTCTTTCTCTTTCTTCTCTCGGGCTGACCGACCTGCCGGGACTTGACCCACTTGATTGATTCCGCTCTCCCAGACTGTCCGAGAGACTACAACCTTCCTTACGCACCTGACACACCATAACTTAAACCTACCTACCTTAACTCCTATTATTTACTTAGTAGTATCGGTACATTTACACTGAAAATAAATAACAATAATAATAATAATATTATTTTTCAACGCACCAGCCATATCCCACCGAGGCAGGGTGACCTAAAAAGAAAAACGGAAATTTTTCTTTTTAAATTTAGTAATGTATACAGGAGGGGGGGTTACTAGCCCCTTGCTCCCGGGATTTTCGTCGCCTCTTACGACACGCATGACTTACGGAGGAAGAATTTTTTCCACTTTCCCATGGAGAATTATTAGTAGTAGTATTATTATTAGTAATTATTGTGGTAGTAGTAGTTGCATTATTTTTAATAATTACTGTTTTTTATTACTTTTTTCATGTGGAATTATTGAAGTAAGGAAGACTGCATTAGTATGTAGCAGCAAAGAAAGTTTGATTCCCAGTACCCGTGTGACACTGCTGTCAGCGGTCGTCGTCGCCGGCGGCATAGAATTATCTGTTTTCTCTAGGTCAGTAAGGACGGCCTTTGGAACGCTCTTCCTCAAAGCTAGTAACGTAATTACTGAAGAAACAAGTTTTTATAGACAGCGTTTCACTCTGTGTAGAGATTTATCCAGAAGAGAGAGAAGGGAAAGGTTGTAGTGTTAATAATAGTAATTGTAGAAGGTAGTCTAAATGCAAACTTGTTCCTCAACGTGCCTTTTCTTGACTGTTGTGGATGGTACGCTGTTTGGTTATATTGAAATTAGTCTTTAGCCAAGTTGTTCCGTGACACAGCGTGGTCTTCCTATTTTTAGACGCCTATTGTTAATTAGACTGCAGTGAAATTTGCCTGGGGTATTTATAGTGTTGAGGGTCAGGGGGGAAGGAGGTGTAGCGCAAGTCAGAAGGGATGTAGTGTGAGTCAGAAGGGGTGTAATGGGAGGGAGAGTGGTGTAGTGTTAGGGAGAAGGGGGTATAATGTAAGGGAGGGTGGTGTAGTGTTAGGGGAAAGGGGGTATAATGTAAGGGAGGGTGGTGTAGTGTTAGGGAGAAGGGGGTATAATGTAAGGGAGGGTGGTGTAGTGTTAGGGAGAAGGGGGTATAATGTAAGGGAGGTTGGTGTAGTGTGAGTTTTCAAACTCGATATTCCATTATCGTGATCGTCTTAGGTTCAACATTGAGATAATGGCAGCAGGAGGGTAGGCAGCAACCACCAAAGAAGGTATTACTGTCCTGTCACATCAGTATCAAATAGAAGACTCTTAATTCTTTTAAACTCTGGTAGGATTGTTGGGCTTTCATTTCTGTCTCATGAGCAAGTAAGATGACACGAAAATCTTTTAAATTTCTACTCACATACATTATAAAGTTTTCCGTGTGCTTCTTAATAGTTTTTTAGTTCTGTAATTTTTTCTTTAGAATTTAGGAGACCTAATTTCAGACCGGACCGCGGGGGCGATGATCCTTAGAACTACTAACAGATAGAACGGATAATTGGGATTATTGACCTGTATCATTCAGCGCGTACCTTGTATGTTGTGGATAGTTTTGCTGCAGTCATGTTCTGCTAGTTTAGTCTGCTTGTAGTGCTCGTGTGTATAATTACGTAGGTGTAGTTAAAGCAGTACAGCTGTGCTCCTGATGACCCCTCTTCTCCAATTAATTGATCGTAAAATTTAAGTCTTCTTGCATACAATAGTTGTAGCCCACACTACCTCCTTGGATACAATAGTTGTAGCCCACACTACCTCCTTGGATACAATAGTTGTAGCCCACACTACCTCCTTGGATACAGTAGATGTAGCCCACACTACCTCCTTGGATACAGTAGATGTAGCCCACACTACCTCTTTGGATACAGTAGATGTAGCCCACACTACCTCCTTGGATACAATAGTTGTAGCCCACACTACCTCCTTGGATACAATATAGTTGTAGCCCACACTACCTCCTTGGATACAGTAGATGTAGCCCACACTACCTCCTTGGATACAGTAGATGTAGCCCACACTACCTCCTTGGATACAGTAGATGTAGCCCACACTACCTCTTTGGATACAGTAGATATAGCCCACACTACCTCCTTGGATACAGTAGATGTATCCCACACTACCTCCTTGGATACAGTAAGTGTGGCTTACACTTATCGCTAAAAATATTGATCATACTTTGTGAATTGCCTGTTCATCAGCCCTGGTGCTGATGAACCACACAATTTAGCTGCTCTAATTTCTCATATTTTTAAGCAATATATTTTTGGTATGATATTTCCAGTGTCTTCAGTCTTTCCTTGTACTTCACACATCCTCAACCAGAACTCCATTTCTGGGTAGTAGGTATCAACAACTTATGGCGGTACTGTGCTCTTGTGTATGTGAAATTTCCATCCGCCGAGGCTTGTCTTGCCTTGTTAATTAAGATCGCCTCTCTACAACTGTATCACGCATGCATATATATGGCGTGTCGAATAAGTAAAACTGGTCAATTACCAAGAACGCGTTTAAAATTAAGTCCTATCAAAATTTTCTCTTATACGTTTAAAGATGTATAATTTTTTCATTTATGTTAATGTAAAAATTAATAATTTTGTACCAAAAGAATCTTAGAAAACTTACCTAACCTTATTATAACAAGCTCAATTTAATTTAACCTAATCCAACTACATATATTTTAAATAAGTTTACAATAATTTAATAATAAACAAACACAATGAAATATATTTTTTTCGTTAGGTTCAGAATGATTTTTGCGAAATTGTTGCATACACAAACTTTCGCTTGCCATATTCGGCAAGAAGTGCATGTATATATATAACATGTGTGTGTATGTACATTTTTGTTCATGATGTAGTAGACACTGTTAATGGTCATTTGCCCATAATTATTATCATCACTGTTATCATCATGCCATCAGTTCAGTTGCTCTCTCATGGAAGAATGTAGGAATAAACACTGACATGGAGTACACGGCAAACTCAAATCATTCAGTAGAATGAAAGCCTCAGCTACGAGATTTGGGAGTAATGATGTCAGAAGATCTCACAAAAAAAAAAAAAAAATTGTCGCTCAGTAATCTCGCCTGCTTTGAAGGGAGCTATTAGCATACTTCAGTATCCTAGGCTGGGTCACCATTTGGAGAAGACCCGGGCCGGACATACCGGCGAACCTACAACAACAACATCAGTATCCTAGCCTAGCGAGAACATGATATTTAAAGATTATCATTATTAGCTCAGCATCTGTTTTAAAAGGTGTTATTCAGTCGATTATTTTCTTTCAATTTTCTTTTCAATTATTTTCCTTTCAATAGCAACATTGCCCTTTGCAAGGGCAATGTTGCTATTGAAAGGAAAATAATCGGCTGAATAACACCTTTTAAAACAGATGCTGAGCTAATAATGATAATCTTTAACTAGCATGTTCTCGCTAGGCTAGGATACTGAAGTATGCTAATAGCTCCCTTCAAAGCAGGCGAGATTACTGAGCCAGAACACGTACAGGGAATTTTAACTGCCTGTATACACTCAATCAAGCATCTACACTACTGGGATCGCCTGAAATTCCTTTAACAGAACTCCTTGGAACGTAGACGAGAAAGGTATATCATAATTTACACCTGGAAAATCCTGTAGGGACTGGTCCCAAACTTCACACCGGAATCACTCCGTGTGAAAGCAAGAGACTTAGAAGTCGGTGTAACGTACAGTACCTCGAAAAAAAGCAGGAGCGCAGAGTGCACATAAGGAATTCCTTGAGTGCCAGAAGTCCCCGCCTCCTCAACGCCCTCCGTGCATAAGGGAAATTACCAACAGACCTCTTGACTGTCTTCAGGAGGGAACCGGACAAGTTCCTCTAATAAGTTCCTGACCAACCTGCCTGTTTTGTACGTTGGACTGCGTGCGGCCTGCAGTAACAGCCTGGTTGATCATGCCCTGATCCACCGGGATCAAGACCTAAAGGACCCTTCAGAGGGCGTTGACCCCCGGAAGCATCAGGTATCCTTCAGGAATGATTACCATCATAAGTTCTTAACCTATGGGTTATAGGTGATGGTGGAAAGCGATGAGTGATGTGCGTGATAGAAAATCACTATGGCCCAGTATGATGGCGGCACATGGCATATCTTCTCTCTCACCTGCTGGATGGGAGAGATGAGAACAACGTTCAAGGTGTGGGGCACATTATCCAATTATTACCTGATTACCAAGAGCGCCCTGACTGCCATCGTTTACTGCGTTACATATTTATCTGTGGTCTGTGTAGTTAGTAAATTGAGTATTATTATAATTGACAGTGTTTAAGCATGTTTGTTTATTTTATTATTTAAACTATTCTAGTGGTATTTTCCTGCTGATCAACTGCAACTTGGAGGGCCAATCCTTAGTGATAGAGCTCAAGCCTTAACTACTCATTGGTAGAACTAGTTCTTACTGTGGAGAGGGACAGCCCTTTATTACTGTTACAGGAGATCAACCATTAGGACTGGAGTAAACTTTTAGTAATGGCCTGGAAATTAAGTTAGCCACTTGACTCCTGCTGTCAGTCAGGACTTGGGTATAGGCGAATGTAGGTAGCGAAATCAAAGCGTAATGTTGGGGTAGATTTAAGAAGAGGATGTGAAAGAAGTATGGCAAGTAGAAAGACAGGTGGATGTAATAGCGGCAAGGGTGGAGAGTGTGAAGAACACCATGAAGAGTGAGTGATGTACAGTATAGTGAGGAGAGGGCGGGAGATGAACGACTGACGAGAGAGTAAAGGCGAGGCCTAGGTAGGGAAATTGTGTTAAGTAAAACGCTTGTAGGAGATACCGTAGAGTTTGAAAGAAAGTTGATTGGTCATGTAACTATCTGGTGATGCTTGTTGGAACTATCACTCTCGCGGCCCGGTGTCGGAGCAGGTCTTCTGGTTGACGAACTGGTCAGTCAGTCTGTTGGTGCTTGACACACCCAGTGCGACTTAGATAACATAGACTTAGGGAAGGTCTTGGTTATTATTCATAGTGGGGAGAAAAACCCTCTACATGTGAGTTATCTTAGTGTACTTAGTGTACTCCTGCTTTAAAATTAGGTGTTCGGCACCATCTAATGAGACTTCCGCTCTAGTAAGGAATAATTTTAGTGTACTGAATTAGAACCAATCTCTGTATCATTTACAAAGTGTAAATTGCAGTAGATCGTTGTTGACTGCGTTTTAGGGAGGGATTTCAGGCGTTACCCGCAATTTAGGTGTTAAAATTTATATGAGCTGTAAAGGTTCTCTGCATTTTGTAGATTTGCAGTTTCGCTTGCTTTAGACTTTGCTGTTAATGTAGTCCCCTCTGTCCCTGATATTTCAAAGGTCACTCTTATCTAAGGTATACTAGCACTTGCCTCCTTCCCTGGATGTTACCTACAACAATGGTGGTAATATATGTAACACTCTTGCAAATGAAATAACCGTTTTCGTGTGTATTATATAGTCCGTTGATTTCTGCCCGATCGAAGACTCTTAAAAAAATATAAACTTATCGTAGGTTAGAGTAGCGTAAAGTGACCTCCATTACGTATAGTTAACGAGAAAAATGATATATATAAAGGGGCGGTTTTAGTTTGTCAGCGTGTGACATGTAGCGGTGTCTTAACATGGAGACCGTGCTTACAGTAGAGCTGCCGATGAACTCACCTTTATCTTATAATTAACGTCCTGCTAACACTTTACGCACCTATATACTGCTAGATGAACTGTGTTAGCAGGTGTAAAGAAGCTTTTTCACTCGTCTCGTCCTGCTTGGAAATCGACCCAGGGGCCTCTATCTACCATTGGACTACAAGCTGTAGTGGGAACAGTGGCTTTACCACTGGAGGCGTGAGCTTTGCTGCTGATATTGGAGCAGAGTTCTATTTTGGGTGTGGTGCTGGTGTATGTGGGTGATTAGGTGTCGGCTTAGCTTGGTGGAATGAACCCAGGGTGAGGTGGTGTGTGGGTGTGGCGAGGGGGTTACGCCTCTATCACACGCCTTTTTACCACTCTTATACCACATGATACATGTTGCACGCTGCCTCCCGCCTCTACACTTCACTAATGCACTAGTCCTAGTGAATGTAGCCGCAACACAGCCATGATTGCAACTTGATATTACCCTCTCTCTCTCTCTGTTTAGCAAACCTTCTCTTCATGGTTATTTAACTACCTTAATTTACCTTTCTTACCTCATTACAACCATCTAAACGTTGCAGCAGCAGCAGCAGCAGCAGCAGCTGGTGTTAATGAAATGTTGAGTTGTTGAATCCTGGCCCACCGCCGCCCTCCCCCCCCCTTTTCCTCCCCCACCTCTTCATTACCCCACCCACACCCATCTGCCCCTACCGCCTCAGCAACCACCACCTCAACAACCACTTCTCCCTCCCCCCCACCAGGGCCACACCCACCTCTCCCCGCTTACCTCAGCCACCACTAGCTTCTCCCATACTTGCTATTTTCGTTCTGTCTTTCTCCTGCTTCTTTTGTATTCTCCTTCATTTAAGGTTGGCTTGCCGGTGGTGTGTTCCTAGCGCACTAGAGGTCCCCCACCTCCCTGCAGGAGGGCGTCCATTGTCCCTGACACCTGTCCAACCCAGACACACACACACACACACACACACACACACACACACACACACACACACACACACACACACACACACACACAACACACACACACACACACACACACACGCACAAACACACACACGCACACGCACGCACGCACGCACGCGCGCGCGCGCACGATTTCGTGATTTCTCACATTATCAAGGACGTATACGGTTCTTTGATAATGTGAGAAATTATGAAAGCCCAAGGAAATTCAGTATTTTTTCCACAATGGTTATTTCGCTCTCCTGGAGAGCGAAACGTTGCCACAATAAAAATGTCGCGTGTGGCACATGTATCCTTTTACTTAACTTATTATTACGATGTGAAATACGTAAAAAATAACTAACAGAAAGAATAGGGAAAACCTCTTAAGAACTGAACAGTCTGCAGACACGAGCTAATGGTGGCTACACATGAACTACTAGGTGGTTACACATGAACTACTAGGTGGCTACACATGAGCTACTAGGTGGTTACACATGAACTACTAGGTGGCTACACATGAACTACTAGGTGGCTACACATGAGCTACTAGGTGGCTACACATGAACTACTAGGTGGCTACACATGAACTACTAGGTGGCTACACATGAACTACTAGGTGGTTACACATGAACTACTAGGTGGTTAAACATGAACTACTAGGTGGTTACACATGAACTACTAGGTGGCTACACATGAACTACTAGGTGGCTACACATAAACTACTAGGTGGCTACACATGAACTACTAGGTGGTTACACATGAACTACTAGGTGGCTACACATGAACTACTAGGTGGCTACACATGAACTACTAGGTGGTTACACATGAACTACTAGGTGGCTACACATGAGCTACTAGGTGGTTACACATGAACTACTAGGTGGTTACACATGAACTACTAGGTGGCTACACATGAGCTACTAGGTGGCTACACATGAACTACTAGGTGGCTACACATGAACTACTAGGTGGCTACACACATGAGCTACTAGGTGGCTACACACATGAGCTACTAGGTGGCTACACACATGAACTACTAGGTGGCTACACACATGAACTACTAGGTGGCTACACACATGAGCTACTAGGTGGCTACACACATGAGCTACTAGGTGGCTACACACATGAGCTACTAGGTGGCTACACACATGAGCTACTAGGTGGCTACACACATGAGCTACTAGGTGGCTACACACATGAGCTACTAGGTGGCTACACACATGAGCTACTAGGTTGCTACACACATGAGCTACTAGGTTGCTACACACATGAGCTACTAGGTGGCTACACACGAGCTACTAGGTGGCTACACACATGAACTACTAGGTGGCTACACACATGAGCTACTAGGTGGCTACACACATGAGCTACTGGGTTGCTACACACATGAGCTACTAGGTGGCTACACACATGAACTACTAGGTTGCTACACACATGAGCTACTAGGTGGCTACACACATGAGCTACTAGGTTGCTACACACATGAGCTACTAGGTGGCTACACACATGAACTACTAGGTTGCTACACACATGAGCTACTAGGTGGCTACACACATGAGCTACTAGTTGGCTACACACATGAGCTACTATAGGCCAGCTGGCAGGGACGTCTCTGCTAGCTGACCTATATATACTGGCTCCTCCTCTCCTTTCTGTTAGTGTGACTTTGTAAATGGTCCAAATCGGACCGAAACGTCATCGTAAGCTCCTCCTACGTGTGGGTTATTTGTGTATTGTTCCAATAAGGGTATTGTGCCTTTTTGTTCTTTAAGGACATGAACAAAATACGGTAGGCCAGTGTTGTAATATGCGCCGCCAGCATAGAATCCGCACTGATGAAGGATAAGATCCAATTTTGTTTCTTTTTAGGTTAGAATCTAATGGTTATAATTATAAACATAATTTTTAAAGGGGTGAACAGGTAAGCCAGCGGAAGGCTTTGGTCAGATGACCAAAAGCTACAGCTGCGGATCGTAATATGATTAAGAGCCGCATCAGGAAACACTTATCCTGTTTCCCGACAAACATTACGTAGCCAAATATTTGCAGGGTGATGGGTACCTATACGTCGGGGGAAGGGGGCTACGAAGAGTCTTTAGGACCTGGTACTAATAACAAAACTTAGATGGAATTAATGCAGACGGACTGAGATGACAGGAGAGGGATGAGCCATAGAGATGTTACGAAGTATTTTTTTTTCCAGTTTCAGCGTAGTAAGTGGAACGAACTAAATGAGGTGGAGGCGGCAAACACTATACACAAGTTTCCACAGTAGGTTGCTCTAGTTACGGACGACAGTAATCGGTGAAACTTGACGATAAGTTAAGAGATGGGGCCAGGAGACTTGACTTTAAACCCACGATTTACTCATGAAGCTATGACTCAAACTGGCTTGCAGATAAGCCGTTTCCTGCTCACTAATAACAGCAGCTTCCTGCCTGCTGATAATGTGAGTGTGAAATTGTGCATAGATGGTAGTTTTGCTGATGGATTGTAGTTGTGTTAGGGTTGTAGTTGTGTTAGGGTTGTTGTAGTTGTGTTAGGGTTGTTGTAGTTATGTTAGGGTTGTTGTAGTTGTGTTAGGGTTCTGATGGTTGTAGTTGTGTTAGGGTTGTTGTAGTTGTGTTAGGGTTGTTGTAGTTGTGTTAGGGTTCTGATGGTTGTAGTTGTGTTAGGGTTGAGGTGGTTGTACTTGTGTTCATGTCAGTGGTTGTAAGTTTTCACTTTACTAATATTGGTTTTTAGTTATTTTCGTGTAAGTGATAATAGTTGTAGTTACAATCGTGGTGGTTGTTTTGATGATGTAGGTCTGCGGTCCGCTGGCAGCAACGGCCTGGTTGGCCAGCCAGTCAACAAGGAAGCCCGACCTCAGGCCTGGCTGCGATGGTATAAGAACCCTTGAAACCAGGCACAGGTTGTTGTGTATATTTAAACATAATGGAAAGGAGAGTACTTGGAAAGGTGGCCTCTGTGAATATTCTCTCTCTCTCTCTCTCTCTCTCTCTCTCTCTCTCTCTCTCTCTCTCTCTCTCTCTCTCTCTCTCTCTCTCTCTCTCTCTCTCTCTCCACACACCTGTAGACAACATATCGGTAGCCAAGTTATATGTAGACCGCAGACCACTGTAGTTAAGAACATAAGAAAGAAGGAACACTGCAGCAGGCCTACTGGCCCATGCAAGGCAGGTCCAATTCTCCCACCGACTTAAGCCAGTGCCTTGACCTAGTCAGGTCAGTCACAGTTAACATATCGGTAAACTCGTTACAGTAATGGTACACAACACCGACAAGTAGATGAATACGGTAAGACATGTGTAATTCTTAAAAATCTTTATTATGAAGCTTTTCTCCAACTAGTGTTTTTTTCACTTCCGTACAGAAAACCTTCTTCCTGGGCTGAGGGATTGATTGTCTCATCTTCTAGTGTCTTCAAGACTCAGGGTCCGGTTTCCTCGTCTTTTACTGTCTTCAAGGCTGATTACCTCATCTACTGTAGTCTCCACTTTATAAGCTCTGTATTGAAAAAAAAACTTGCTGTTGGACGAAATATCTTCATAATAAGTATATCCAGATGTTGCACATATCTCATATCTGTAGACTGTAGATAACTGTATTGTAGTCGGATGCGCTCCTGCAGGAGCCTCCACACCTCAAACTTGCCTAACTAAAGTGGATTAGATGATGCGACTTAAGCTGATTGGCTGAAAGGAAAACTAATCTGGACTAATTGCCAGAGAGGAAAGACTAACCAACCCTGAATAGTCATTTGGAGATGACACTAAAATTACCATGAAAGTCACCTCAGTAGAAGACACTGAAAAATTGCAGGAAGATATAAGCAGTGTTTTCCAGTGGGCAGTGGAGAACAATATGACATTCAATGGTGATAAGTTCCAGCTGCTTAGGTATGGAAATAATAATGAACTCAAAAGAGACACTATACAAAACTCAAGAGGATCATCAGATAGAACGAAAGGAACACGTGAAACATCTGAGAGTAATTATGTCAACTGACCTTTCTTTTAATGAACATAATAAGACCAAGGTCACGACAGCCAGGAAGATGACGGGCTGGATAATGAGAACTTTCAAAACAATGAAAATAGTGTCAATTTTAACACTTAAAATCACTTATACCTTCTCATTTGGAATATTGCTTAGTGTTGACGGCCTCGTTCAAGGCAGGAAAAATCAGAGCTGGAATAGATACAGAGAGCTTTTACGGCCCTCATAGAGCTAAATAATTTAAATTACTGGGAACGTCTTAAAGTTCTAAATGTGTACTGACTGGAGCGGAGGAGAGAGAGATACATGATAATGTATATTTGGAAAATACTCGAGAGCCTGGTCCCAAATCTGAACACTGCCATAACATGCCGAAGCGAAAGATATGGGACGAAGTGTAAAATAAATCCAGTGAAAAGCAGGGGCGCCGTGGGCACAATAAGGGAACATTGTATTAACATCCGTGGGCCCAGACTATTCAACATTTTACCAGAAGATATCAGAAACACTGCTGAGACAAGTTCAGAAGTCTTCAAGAGGAAACTGGACAAGTATCTTCACCAGGTGCCAGATCAACCAGGCTGTGATGGATATGTGGGTCAACGAGCCACCAGCAACAACAGCCTTGTTGACTAGACAAGCACCAGACGAGCCTGGCCCAAGACCGGGCACTGGGAGTAGAAAAACTCGGAATTCATCCAAGGTATAAAGGTAGGTCGAGAGGAAAGTCTAACCAAAGCCGATTTGCTCAGAGAACTTAAATCTAGAAAGGTGTTAGAGGGCTGAGTCATGTTATCTAGTGTGGGGATTCTGTCACTGTTAACAATTTAATGAGTTTTAATCGATGATTTTGTTAGTGTAATAGTCTTTTATTTTGGGTTGTTATTATTAGCTTTTGAGTGTGTCGTATGTACGTAACCTTTTATTGGAATGTGAATGACCTTTTGATTCCAGTGTTGTGTATATTTTACAACTACAGTCTCTCCAGCCCGCACACTGTTCTGTCTACCTAGTTCTTGGCATTGTACTCTGTTATATATGTTAAATGTATGTGAATTGTTCGGGAAATCATCACTCTTCCTTCCCCCTCCACTGCCCTTCCTCACACCAGGTCTCTAATTAGAAGGGAAATATTACCAGTCTAAAAACTATTAAAAAAAACTGGGGATATTACGACCATTTTATAAGGGAAGAAAAGACTGGCAGTCCTGAAGAGTGCAAAACGTTTAACAGGGTTTCTTTTAACACTCAAAGCACTTGAGGTTAGTACCTCAGTAGATAGTTGTTTACCAAACTACAACCTACTTTCTGGGTATTGTTATACAAAATATACCAAGGTGGTACTGTAACATGGATCATTAATGCTTTGCTTCAACATTAGTGACGTTGAATATGAAGTTAGCATTAAAATCTGAACTCAGGACTACATTACCACTTAAAACTTGACTCAGTGAGAATCTTTCATAAATGAAGACTACAGCGAGCAATCAGATGACTTCGAGGGTAATTCAGTAGTTATAGTGTGGCTACAACAACAGCCTGGTTCATCAGGCAGTTAAAAAATGGAAGTCTGGACTCAGCGCGGACTTCCTTAGTATAACACACTAAGCCGGTCACAGATTTGTTAATGTATTATCTAATTTGTTAGTGTCGTGTATACTGCAGGTATATTTATTGAGCATGTACCTGTAGATGGTTCCAGGGAGGATTGCTTACACCAAGTCGTCGTCTGCTTGTGTTCAGAATTCTCTCTTCATAAGTTTACATGGTTCTTGTACTTACAAGGACACTGGCACTGTGGTTGTTTGTTAGCTGTACTTGTGACCAGAATATTGATTGTCCCAGATATCTTGCACCCAGACATTGTTCTGGGTGCTTATTTAAATTATCGCCATTTTCTGCATTGTTTTGCCTACCTGTTTTGTAATTGAGTTGTGTTTTTTGTATCTTGCATGTTGTGGTGGCAGTAGTGAATGTACCAGTTCTTGCAACAATCACGTCTTCTGCAGCACTAGCAATATTTTGTCATGCTCTACACCACCTCAGAAAATGTTGACTACACATATTTAAAGGTTTAGGACAAATATTTTGTCATGGTGAAAAACCGAATTACGTGGTACACAATTTTGTAAGTGAGTTTCCTTGCAACTTCAAACTGGACTGTGACGTCATCTTTAATTATCTGTCTACGGGAGTTTCTGTTTCTAAAGTCAACTCGGTTAAGTTGAATTCAAAATAAGAGTTGACTTTAGAAGTGTTAAAGGACTCGCGTGCTCTCTTAAATATGTGAACAATAAAAGTTGGCTACACACACACTACCTTAACCACATCGTACATTTTATGGATCTGCAGCCAAGACTTGAGTTAAGGATTGGCACGACAAATAGCGAGCTGGAGTCTGTTACTATGTGTGTAATGTGTGTACTAGAGGTTTGGCTAAGCTAAAAGCATCTTGCATTGTTAAGTGGTGTTTTGCGTGCTAATGACTGCTGCTTCTAAACATCTGCTGCTATTCCTTTCCTTGATGATTATTGGCATTTTGCCAATAATAATCGTCTCGGTGGACGACATGTGTTGTTGGTGCTGATAACTCTGAAAGTGTTTGTATGTTCCTTTATTCTGATGTTTGTGCTAAACCTCTGTTGTGTAACAGTTATCACATCCAGCGCAAACAATGGTAAAGGCACTGGCACTGGTGGTACTCACACTGTTGTGTTCCTGTGTGTGTTTGGGGGGAGGGCAGCATCTTACTCTGTACACTGTGTGCATACTCTCCTATTTGTGGTTGTGTGTGTGGGGGGAGCATCTTACTGTGTGTGTGTGTGTGTGTGTGCGTACTCACCTATGTGTGGTTGCAGGAGTCGAATAGAACGTTAAGTGGCTGCTTAAATCTGTAGCAAGGTTTCTGAAAGTATGGTGTTTGCAGAACTAGTTAAAACCACTAACCACATTTATGATTTTTTTTATTAAAATAAGTATTTTTAACTGGTAAGAGCTGTCGTTGTGGAGAATGTCACTGTGGTGCAGCTGATGAATTTCTTGTTATTGTTGTTTGGTCGTCTTGGAGGAAGTTGTCTTGGTGATATAGTAGTAGTTTGAAGGAAGTTTTCTTGGTGCAATAGTTGTATGGGAGGTGTCTTGGTGTTGTTGTTGTGTGGTAGTCTTGGAGGGAGGTGTTTTGGTGCTGTTGTTGTGTGGTAGTCTTGGAGGGAGGTGTCTTGGTGTTGTTGTTGTGTGGTAGTCTTGGAGGGAGGTGTCTTGGTGCTGTTGTTGTGTGGTAGTCTTGGAGGGAGGTGTCTTGGTGTTGTTGTTGTGTGGTAGTCTTGGAGGGAGGTGTCTTGGTGTGTTGTTGTGTGGTAGTCTTGGAGGGAGGTGTCTTGGTGTTGTTGTGTGGTAGTCTTGGAGGGAGGTGTCTTGGTGTTGTTGTTGTGTGGTAGTCTTGGAGGGAGGTGTCTTGGTGTTGTTGTTGTGTGGTAGTCTTGGAGGGAGGTGTCTTGGTGTTGTTGTTGTGTGGTAGTCTTGGAGGGAGGTGTCTTGGTGTTGTTGTGTGGTAGTCTTGGAGGGAGGTGTCTTGGTGTTGTTGTTGTGTGGTAGTCTTGGAGGGAGGTGTCTTGGTGTTGTTGTTGTGTGGTAGTCTTGGAGGGAGGTGTCTTGGTGCTGTTGTTGTGTGAGTCTTGGAGGGTCTTGGTGTTGTGTTGGTGGTAGTCTTGAGGGGTGTCTTGTGTTGTTGTGTGGTAGTCTTGGAGGGTAGGTTGTCTTGGTTTGTTGTTGTGTGGTAGTCTTGGAGGGAGGTGTCTTGGTGTTGTTGTTGTGTGGTAGTCTTGGAGGGAGGTGTCTTGGTGTTGTTGTTGTGTGGTAGTCTTGGAGGGAGGTGTCTTGGTGTTGTTGTTGTGTGGTAGTCTTGGAGGGAGGTGTCTTGGTGTTGTTGTTGTGTGGTAGTCTTGGAGGGAGGTGTCTTGGTGTTGTTGTTGTGTGGTAGTCTTGGAGGGAGGTGTCTTGGTGTTGTTGTTGTGTGGTAGTCTTGGAGGAGGTGTCTTGGTGTTGTTGTTGTGTGGTAGTCTTGGGAGGGGAGGTGTCTTGGTGTTGTTGTTGTGTGGTAGTCTTGGAGGGAGGTGTCTTGGTGTTGTTGTTGTGTGGTAGTCTTGGAGGAGGTGTCTTGGTGCTGTTGTTGTGTGGTAGTCTTGGAGGGAGGTGTCTTGGTGTTGTTGTTGTGTGGTAGTCTTGGAGGGAGGTGTCTTGGTGTTGTTGTTGTGTGGTAGTCTTGGAGGGAGGTGTCTTGGTGTTGTTGTTGTGTGGTAGTCTTGAGGAGGGTGGTGTCTTGGTGTTGTTGTTGTGGTAGTCTTGGAGGGAGGTGTCTTGGTGTGTTGTTGTGTGGTAGTCTTGGAGGGAGGTGTCTTGGTGTTGTTGTTGTGTGGTAGTCTTGGAGGGAGGTGTCTTGGTGTTGTTGTGTGGTAGTCTTGGAGGGAGGTGTCTTGGTGTTGTTGTTGTGTGGTAGTCTTGGAGGGAGGTGTCTTGGTGTGTTGTTGTGTGGTAGTCTTGGAGGGAGGTGTCTTGGTGTTGTTGTTGTGTGGTAGTCTTGGAGGAGGTGTCTTGGTGTTGTTGTTGTGTGGTAGTCTTGGAGGGAGGTGTCTTGGTGTTGTTGTTGTGTGGTAGTCTTGGAGGGAGGTGTCTTGGGTGTTGTTGTGTGGTAGTCTTGGAGGAGGTGTCTTGGTGTTGTTGTTGTGTGGTAGTCTTGGAGGGAGGTGTCTTGGTGTTGTTGTTGTGTGGTAGTCTTGGAGGGTGGTGTCTTGGTGTTGTTGTGTGGTAGTCTTGGAGGGAGGTGTCTTGGTGTTGTTGTTGTGTGGTAGTCTTGGAGGGAGGTGTCTTGGTGTTGTTGTGTGGTAGTCTTGGAGGGAGGTGTCTTGTGTTGTTGTTGTGTGGTAGTCTTGGAGGGAGGTGTCTTGGTGTGTTGTTGTGTGGTAGTCTTGGAGGGAGGTGTCTTGGTGTTGTTGTTGTGTGGTAGTCTTGGAGGGAGGTGTCTTGGTGTTGTTGTTGTGTGGTAGTCTTGGAGGGAGGTGTCTTGGTGCTGTTGTTGTGTGGTAGTCTTGGAGGGAGGTGTCTTGGTGTTGTTGTTGTGTGGTAGTCTTGGAGGGAGGTGTCTTGGTGTTGTTGTTGTGTGGTAGTCTTGGAGGGAGGTGTCTTGGTGTTGTTGTTGTGTGGTAGTCTTGGAGGGAGGTGTCTTGGTGTTGTTGTTGTGTGGTAGTCTTGGAGGGAGGTGTCTTGGTGTTGTTGTTGTGTGGTAGTCTTGGAGGGAGGTGTCTTGGTGTTGTTGTTGTGTGGTAGTCTTGGAGGGAGGTGTCTTGGTGTTGTTGTGTGGTAGTCTTGGAGGGAGGTGTCTTGGTGTTGTTGTTGTGTGGTAGTCTTGGAGGGAGGTGTCTTGGTGTTGTTGTTGTGTGGTAGTCTTGGAGGGAGGTGTCTTGGTGTTGTTGTTGTGTGGTAGTCTTGGAGGGAGGTGTCTTGGTGTTGTTGTTGTGGTAGTCTTGGAGGGAGGTGTCTTGGTGTTGTTGTGTGTGTAGTCTTGGAGGGAGGTGTCTTGGTGTTGTTGTTGTGTGGTAGTCTTGGAGGGAGGTGTCTTGGTGTTGTTGTTGGTGTAGTCTTGGAGGGAGGTGTCTTGGTGTTGTTGTTGTGTGGTAGTCTTGGAGGGAGGTGTCTTGGTGTTGTTGTTGTGTGGTAGTCTTGGACTAGTTTTGGTGCTGTATAAGGCATAAGGAAGACGCCAGGTGATGGGGAAGCGTTAAATCCGTATTGGCCATAAAGCGCCCAGGGAATATGGGTTATTCAGATAGCATCCTTGGACGGTAAGAGTAGCTCCAATTCCTTGAATCACGATCCCTTCAGAAACACCAGAGTTGTTTCATGTTCAGGAATATTTTAATGTCTACAGTCATGAGGTTGCTAGCGATGCGTTACCGTGCATGTAACACACTTGGTGCGATGTGCGGTTAAATACCCACCAGCTAGTAGGTGACTCACGAAATCGTAATGACACTATTACAAATATACAACGGTACGGGTGGGGATTGAACTCGCGGCAAGTGAGCTCAATCCTCACCCCTACCGTGGTTAGTTAGCAGATAACACACTAGTGTAATACTTGCACATTTATTTACGAAACATTTCGATCAATGGATTGATTTGGTTCAGTAAGCGAGAGGTCGCATGACTCTCCTAATGCTACCCATGTCTTGTTAACATGTACAACATTTGTGATGAATAATAACATTTGTGATTCAAATTATGCAGCTTTTACTGTTCTCTAAATAGCATGTTGTGATGTCGTTGGTCTCGTGTAGTTCAGTTTCTTCACGGACCTTACTGCACCACATCACCTTTGTTAAATAAATCTAATTTATTTAAAGTAACATAACGTGATTTTTACATGATTTACAATTAATACTTTGTAAAGTGTTGGTAATCAACGGAATATCAAAGACAAAACAAAGGGAGGGGAGGGGCAACTTCCTGTCTTGGTGAGTCTGACTCGTCATGAAACACAGCATGTGTACCTAAATATTTATATTGTTGGATATACAAACACACACACTGTACTGCAGTGAAGAGAAATATGGTGACACTGGCAGTGTGAGCAGTGTCAGTGTGTGGGTGTGAGACGTTGAGGAGCACCTCCTTTGGCAAGTGTTGGTGGCAGCCGTGGGCGTAGTGCTGTGTGGCGGGCGTGGGCGCCACTGCGACGCCCACACCATGGCTTGGGGGTACTGGAACACCTACTTCGTCAAGGGTGCCACCACTCAAAATGGTGAGTACCCTTCCTTTTGTTAAACCTATCCTCATTTCCATTTTCTGTTGTTCTCCACAGTTGTGTGTTTTGTATGACACCCTTCCCCGTGAAGAAGACACTCGTGGCGAAACGTTTCCCTTAATGAATGTCCTGAACTATACATAAGTGTCTTGTGTCACATCTCGGTATAACAATACCATTTCTCAGAAGAGTTCTTGATTCAAAAAATTGAAGCTGCCTTCCATTCCAGCAAACCTGTTTACTTTCCATGCCGTGAATAAATAGCTTACAAAACCGACAAGTTGATAAATGAGACACTTGTGCAGCAATATCTGGGTATCTTTAGTCTAGAAACGTCTCACCATACAGTGTTTTTTTCAGTCCAATTCAGAGGAAGGTGAAAGATGAGGAGTTTGAGGTAATCGGTCCCTCAGCCTGGAGTCGATGTGTTCGCTCCAACTCCTCCTCATCTACCTTTCTCTGTATTGGACTGAAGAAGCCGCTTCGTGGAGAAACGTTTCCAGAATAAAGATACCCAGATGTTTCACCAGTGTCTTAACAACTTTCCATGCCATAGGTGCGGTATAACCCCTACGAATTTAGTGCTTTCCCAATAATATAATTCTCCTTCTCTCCTGTTTTATTGAATATATTTTTTTAAATTATTAATGCAATGAGTAGTTTGCAAGGTTGTGTTAGGTAGGTGCGGAGAGTGAGAGGTGTGTGTTAGTGTGATCATTTGCACGGTGGATTAGCAAGGTGAATGTCAGCGCTGGAGGCTGTGTGTACCTGAATGACTTCACTACAACCTCAGCCTCATCCCCCACCACCTACCACCACTACTAGCCCCCACCACCTACCACCACACTACTAGCCCCCACCACCTACCACCACACTACTAGCCTCCACCACCTACCACCACTCTTCACACTACTAACCCCACCACCTACCACCACTACTAGCCCCCACCACCTACCACCACACTACTAGCCCCCACCACCTACCACCACACTACTAGCCTCCACCACCTACCACCACTCTTCACACTACTAGCCCCTACCACCACTACTAGCCCCCACCACCTACCACCACACTACTAGCCCCCACCACCACTCTTCACACTACTAGCCTCCACCACCTACCACCACTCTTCACACTACTAGCCCCCACCACCTACCACCACTACTAGCCCCCACCACCTACCACCACACTACTAGCCCCCACCACCTACCACCACACTACTAGCCTCCACCACCTACCACCACTACTAGCCCCCACCACCTACCACCACACTACTAGCCCCCACCACCTACCACCACACTACTAGCCTCCACCACCTACCACCACTCTTCACACTACTAGCCCCCACCACCTACCACCACTACTAGCCCCCACCACCTACCACCACACTACTAGCCCCCACCACCTACCACCACACTACTAGCCCCCACCACCTACCACCACACTACTAGCCCCCACCACCTCCCACCACACTACTAGCCCCACCACCCACCACCACACTACTAGCCTCCACCACCTACCACCACTCTTCACACTACTAGCCCCCACCACCTACCACCACACTACTAGCCCCCACCACCTACCACCACACTACTAGCCTCCACCACCTACCACCACACTACTAGCCCCCACCACACTACTAGCCTCCACCACCTACCACCACACTACTAGCCCCCACCACCTACCACCACTACTAGCCCCCACCACCTACCACCACACTACTAGACCCCACCACCTACCACCACACTACTAGCCTCCACCACCTACCACCACTCTTCACACTACTAGCCCCCACCACCTACCACCACTACTAGCCCCCACCACCTACCACCACACTACTAGCCCCCACCACCTACCACCACTGTGTTATGGGGTTCTTTTCATAGATTTGGTAATATTAACAGACGATGAGCTTGGGTTTTGGTAGCGTTTAATGAGGCGTTGGATATATGGGAGCTGAGAGCCTATGCCTGTGTCCGTCTCGTATGCCTACCCCAAGGGAACTGCTCGAGGGGCCGCACGGCACTGAGACATTCAAAAGGCAGGCCTATGATTGGCTGATGCCAGATCACATGGGCAGAGGTTGGAAATCACGTGAACAGCCGTTATAAGTACAACCGTACAGCTCGGGCATGCTACGTATGGCGTCTCGACATACAACTATACAAACTAAGGGCAACAGGCAACAACTCTCAGCTGATTCTATACAATGTCAAAGTACACAACAGTTGAACATTATACTTCACATGGATATTATCGTGACGGAACAATCTACATTACTATATGATGCATCATGATACATAGGAATTAATTAAATGAGCTCATTCTAGAAAAATCATGATAAAAGAGATAAAAAAAAATAATTTGTTCGATCGAACTGTCTTCATGTGATCTACGAATTCTGAGGAAATATATTTACAAGAAGGTAGTGATTAACAGACAAGGTAGATCTGGTGCACACAAATCTATACTGTTAATTCTCAGAACTCGGAGAGAACGTGAACACACAAAAAAAAAAAAATTTGAGTAATACTAAGTAGATATTATAACACACAGTTAAACGCTTACTACATATTTATCTATACAAGTTATTTACATTTAACCCCAACTCTGCTAGGGTGAGATTGATATAGGCTGTATAATTATCATCTCTGGGTGGATCAAACTCTGTTACAATAGGTAACTCAACTTCTGATTGAGGAGGATCTACACTGGTATCTACAAATGATACTTGAGGACTTCTCAACACTTGGCGTGTACGTAGGGAATAACGACATTCAAGTTGATCTGACTGATCATTAGAGGTAGAGGGTACAGCAACAGGAGAATTATCAGATTCTGTCTCACTTGTCTGATTATTAGGGTGACAGGGACTTCGTCATCTTCATCGCATACTAACTTCATATGATCTAAATGCGATTCTTTAAACTGACCCGTACTAATTTCTCTAACTTTATACTTATTGCCGTTAATATGTTCGACTACTCTATAAGGACCAACGAACTTTTGATCAAGTTTTGGCATTGCTGACGTTTTGTTAAAGTTGAACAACATGACTCTGGACCCTACTTGAACTTTAGTCGGTTTAGCTTTAGTATTAGTTACTTTAGTAAATTCTGCTGTTGACTTATGAAGTGTTTCACGTATTCTTCTGAAAACACTCTGAGCTTGGCTGGTACGAGTGCTATGAAATCATCAGGGTTATACGACGGTTTTGGATTAGAATATAACAACTCATAAGGCAACGCTTGTCAACACCATACAAGGCGTAATGCGGCGTATCACCTATAGAAGCATTGAAAGCAGAATTTATAGCACATTGAACATCAGGTATAACTTCATCCCAGGTTACACTATTGGGATTGATGGTAGCTCTCAAAACGTCAAGGACTTTCTTATTAGTTCTTTCTGCTAACCCATTACTGGCAGGATGGTGCGGAACAATGGTTGATTTTGTAATCTTGTAAAGTTTACACAAGTTTTCTAGGATCTCATTACAAAATTCACCTCCATTATCTGTTATGAGGGACTTAGGAGTGGTATGTCTGCAGATTATACGTTCCTTAAACACTTTAGCTACTGTCTCGGCAGTCTTGTCTGGAATAGGAACTAACTCACAATATCTGGTGAAATGATCGACCATCACACACAGATGTTTATTGCCTTGCGTTGTACATTGAAAATTAGTTAGCAGATCTATTGCAACTCTTTCCCATGGCTCACTAGTAGTGGGATACATCTGGATAGGATTGGGACCGTTGATATTACCCTTGTGTTTCATACAAACACTACACTTCTTAACATACTCGGTAATATCAGTTGCCATACGAGGCCAAAAGTACTTCAATCTTGCTTGTTTAATCGAACGGTCCATACCAGGGTGTGCAACACCTGGTGCATCGTGAATTAGCTGTAAAGCTACTTTTACTAGTGACTGAGGAATTACTAACTGGTGTACCCGTCTACTAGGCGTTCCCAGCTTGGTTACGCGATACAGTAATTCTTGATTCATAACAAAGTCACTGATAGGTGCTGGTGGCTTCACAGTAAGAATAAGGTCTTCCTGTAGCAGGAAGCGAGTCACACCAGACCACAAGGGGTCTGTTCTTTGGGCATCCTTTACATCCTCAGCACTAAACGGAGGATCAGCAGTTACTACGCTAACATGACGCGATAAAGCATCTGCAACTACATTTGACTTGCCAGGTAAATGTTCAAAGGTAGGGTTGAACTCTTGATAGTTAAGGACCATCTAGCTAGTCTTCCAGTAGGTTGTTTATTCTGGAACAATGGTATTAGAGGTGCATGATCTGTCAAGACATGGACAGGGTACTGATAAATTATGTCACGGAAGTGTTTTAAAGACCACACTATTGCTAAGGCTTCTTGCTCAGTTACTGTATAATTCCTTTCAGCCTTTGTAAGGACTCGACTAGCAAATGCAACTGCGTTGTATTTACTATCAATCTTCTGTGCAAGAACTGCACCAATGCCTATAGAACTGGCATCAGTGGTTAAATAGAAAGGCTTTGTAAAATCTGGGAATTTTAAGATTGGAGCAGAAGTTAATCTTTCTTTCAAGGTTTGAAATGCTTTTTCCTGACTGAAGGTCCAAACAAATGGAATATCTTTCTTTAGCAACTCAGTTAGAGGAGCTGCTATTGAGGAAAAATTGGCAATATATGATCTATAAAAACCTGCTAAGCCCACAAAGGATCTTACGGCATCAGCAGTTTTGGGAGTTGGAAAATTCAATACTGCATCTACTTTACTCGGTCAGTCATAACCCCTCTAGGAGTGACTACGTGACCCAGAAACTTAATTTCTGATCTGAAAAATTGACATTTAGACAGTTTGATCTTTAGATTGGCTTCTTCAAGCTTACTCAGTACCTTCTCCAGTCTTTCTAAATGCTTATTTACATCCTCGGACATAACAATTACGTCATCTAAATATACCATTAGATCTTTTCCTATAAGGCCTCTAAAGATATTGGTCATGAGCCTCGAGAATGTGATAGGTGAGGATCTTAATCCAAAGCCATACGACAGAATTCGAAATGACCTGTTGGAGTAGAGAATGCGGTGAGCTCTTGGCTGTCCTCATGAAGAGGAACTTGCCAAAACCCTTGTAACAAATCGAGGGTTGAGAAGACCTTATTATCTCCTATATTGCGTAACAGGTCACCAAGTACAGGAAGTGGGAAACGGTCTGGAATTGTTTTCGCATTTAACTTCCTAAAATCAATCACTGGGCGCCAAGTACTGTCCTTCTTAGGTACTAGGATTAAGGCGCATTCCAGGGTGAGTTACTAGGTACGATCACACCATCGTCAAGCATCTTATTTATTAATTCCTCTGCGACAGCGACTTGTGAATGCGGCATCCTGTACGCAGGTACATAAATTGGTCTGGTACCAGGTTCAAGTGGGATACGATGGGACAATAGGTTCGTTAAACCCATCTTCTCACCTGGTAAGGCAATTGCTCTACGGTGTTTATTCAACAGTTTCAACAACCGTCCGACTTCGTCTGGAAAGTCAGTAGAAGCTAAGTCTTTCTCTTCTACTGGTGGAATAGACTGGTCCGGTGGAGTGGATGGATCCTCCCCGGTTGAAATAGCACCGACCCACTGGTCAGGTGGCAACTCATCCTCAACCCGAATAGGGTAAGGGTAGTGAACAAGATCAACAATGACCGTATTGGCTCTGAGTCGAACACTGTGACCCAAGGTATTAGCGACAAGTAGAAATATCTTACTGTCTTGGACAGTATGTAAAGATGGCTCAACAAATAAACCCTTCACTCTGCAGGAATTACTGTCAACTAGGACATTGTCACCATCTGGAACATGGGGGACAACAACAGACACTCTAGTGAGGGCACTAGCTGCTACAGAGGTATCTTTCTGCAGACGGCACGTGACGTCGACAGAGATGGCATTACTAATTTCAAATAGGTGTTTTCCGACAAGGCGTCCCCTGTGGAGAAACTACTACTTGAGTTAGTCGGCATTGCCGAGATAGACTCAGTACTCAAGGCGGTCCGGGATACCTCCGGTACCTGAGTAGGCTGGGCGCTATCTTGCATGTCTAAATTTGTTGAGGGTGGAACACAGACTTGAGTGACAGAATTTCCAGTGCCTGGCCGCTTGGCAACGCTACTAGGTAACATATCGGCTTGCAAGTACTTAATCCGGTCTGTAAACTCTGCAGCTGTATGGCAGACCTCGGATCCCAGTTGATAACCCCAAAATGGCACAACTAGGTCATCGATTTCTGCCTGCCATCGGTAAGGATCAAGCACAATTCTGAAATCTCTCATGGCAGCAAATCCGATTAAAAGGTCACCAGGGAAACTAATCTTATCAACGACAAGGAAAGAAGTGGTTAATTCTCTACCTTGGATAAAGAAGGTAAGAGTAGTCCGACCTCTGACACGTAAAGGAGAACCCGCAACACCACGAAGGGTGGACACACGAGCTGGTTCTATGATAAGGACATGTTTTAGCTGCTTATCTCTAAACAAACTAGACCTGATGATATTGACTTGTGCCCCAGAATCCATAAACACCTGGACAGGTGCACCATACACGGATCCTTCTACTAAGGGACCCATATTTGCACTGGAACTAATATGCAAACAAGATGGTGGATTATCATCAGTAAAAGTTTGTTCCACCTCGTCTCCAAAAGTATCATCTTCCAACACTGGAATTTCATCAATACTTTCCTCAATTATCTCGTCTACAGAACAGTCATTATCAGTTACTGGAATTTCGTCACCGCAATCCTCTCCATCGAGATCACACAGAGCCTCGAAGGAATTCTGGATGGGGATGGAGTACTCCGTATCTCCTACTGTCACCACGGGTCGGTCTGATTGGGGCGCTCGGATTCCCCCGAGTTCACAAACTTTGCTTGGTTCTGGTTATTAGGCTGGGAACCACGGCCTCTATTACCTCTTCTACTTCTACTGTATGAGCGACCACGGAAGGATCTGGAATACCCGCGGTTATTTAAGGCATTACACTCGGAAGTATCATGGCCAGCTATCCGGTGATAAGTGCAATAAGGTAAGTCTGGATAGGGCTCTTCGACAGTGCGACGTTTCTTAGAGGCATTGTCAGGACAGTTTATTGCAATATGACCTCTGTAACCACAGTTATAGCAGATACGTCTGCTGTGGTCACTATAGGTACTACGGTTACTATGAGCATACTGACTTTTCACACTCCTTTGGAAGAAGAACGGGAATGATAGTTACTAGGGCCTTGCCGTGTTGCACAAACGACAGGGGGTTGAGTGCTGTAACTCAGGTAATGTTGATTGTACTGACCTACGATGAGGGAACGATTTGGGGGACACAAATCACGGACATGTCCGAGAGCTTCAAGAGGTTCTACACTGACAGTTAAAGGACTTGCCTTATAAGCATATACTGCTGTAGGTGGCATCAATTGCTTAATGGCACCATAAGCTGCAAATTTACCTATTGACCAACCATCCATTACATGGCCAGGCGGGAAGAAGGAGGATTTTGGAATCCAGTCGCAAACGATGATAAGAGGGCATCTAACCTGAAAGCAAATTGACACAGCTGTTCATCGTGCCTAGGGACTGCGTTCACTAGTTCCTTTAGTACAATAAACGGATCTACGGCTTCCTTTGGATTGAGGAACTTACGTAATCTTGATTCATATTCTTCCCATTTTGTTAGACCTTTGAATTCTTTCATACGCAAAGAGTCAACACATTATTAGCGGCAGGCGACCTAGCCAAGGATTCTTTTGCCATAGTAATAAGCGCTCCTCCGATGGAGGACTTTCCACGGAACTTGCCCTTGAACGAATTGCAAGGAACCAGTCGTCAAGACTGTCTGGGTCACCATTAAAAAGGGGTAGTGAATCAATGGGGTCTCTAGAATAGTTAGAAGAACGAGGAGTCTTTTGTCGTTCGTTATTCAATTGATTCTGACTAGGCAGTCCCACGTCATTGCCTTGACTGGCAACACTCACCCCATTACAAGTTACATTTTCCTGAGACATGACTGAGCAAAGAAAATTGCACAAAGACTAATTCAGGTAAAAATGAGAATGGTAAAATATTCACAGTACACAATTAGTTAAAATGGGAATTAAGAATAATTGAATTAGATGTAGAAAAGGGGTTAAAACAACTAATATACACTGCACAAGATGGTAAAACTCACTGATTTTTGACTGTAAAATTTAAGGAATTACTTTACAAATTGCAATAAAAAGGCAATACTGACTACTATATGGATTAACTGCAAAGATTATCTCTCTCTACTGGAATTTAAAACAAAATTACTAGATGAGAAATAATAAATCAATGCAAAGTGGAAATACAATAAAAAAAAAATTGTATTCAACTGGAAAAATTACTAGAAAACAAATTTTCTTAAGAGAAAATGACACTAGAATTTAATATACATTGCTGGCTGAAGAATTAACTATGATGCTGACAACTTGCATTGAATTATTAGCAATTTTCAGGATAACACTGAGTAAAATGGAATAAAGTGCACAAAACTGTATACAAAAATAACTAGAACAAGTAATCACTACTGGAGAATAATTTTAAAGTGTAATCAATGTATGGTATTGCATAAACAATTTACTGCATCAATTAAAAATCAATGTTGCACTGGGCACAAGGAGAATGAACACTTTAACTCTTAGTTCACTTAAGAAAACTAATGAAAATTATTATAATGAATATTACTTTACTTTACATATGAGGGTTAAGAGTTAATTTGTTCAAGGAATTATTGATAAGATCAACACAAAGACAATAATACACAAATTGAAATAAGGGTTGAAAAAACTTACAGTTTTGCAGGAGAATACACAACACAACAAGATTCAGTCAGTGAATGTGATAGTTTATGCAATAAGATCTTGCATTTAAAAATATGTATAGAGAGATAGTTCTTGCTGCTTCAGACAAAATATATATTCAATGAACAGGTTCTGCAAAAATTTAAAAAAATGAGGCACAGGTTGACACAAAAATATAAACTGTCTATTGAACTAAAACAGGTGAGATACTGGCACAAAATAAATGGGACACACTGAATGGAACACAGGAAAATGAAATATGCAACTAGGAACACTGGGGCATAAACAATAAGGAACTATTCACAGACACTGCATAAAAACACAAGGGAATGCACTGGGGAAAAAATGAAGGGACAGGGACTTAATGCACACTGCAATAATAACGAATAAATCAAATACTGCACTCAAGGACAAGAAAATTTATACACAAGTACTTACTGCATGTGTACGAGTTTACACAAGGAACATAGAAAAAAATGAGACACGAAGCACATTGAATACTGAAAAAGTATTCAAAATAAATTTACACGAACTGAAACACAAGTCTTTAAATGTCACTAAGAAAATTCACTGCTTAAATGTCTCACACACACGAATATCTATAATAGAATAGAGTCTAATGATGAATGAACGACGGGTATAGGTGGAGAGAATATATTCCTGGTCGTTGACTGCTGAGTCTTGTAGAAATGCGCTTTCCGAAGAACTCACACAGCAAGCTTTTACGTTGGCGCTCTGGGATGAAGGAAGACACTCTCGACTTGCTATGTGAGCCGAAACAATGCTGCTGGTACCCCAGATAGGGTAGAAAATACCACAAAGTATTGGCTGGTAGTGGAAGTGTGAGCAGGTGGTATCTTTGTTTACACTAGCGGGGTGGTGAGTGGCGCGCGCGTGGATGACGTCACTGCTGCCTGACTCGCTGGCGGTGGGCGATGACGTCACGGGGTTCGGCCAGTACACTAGTTCTCACGGCCTTGGGACTACTAACCCAGGTGGCTTTTTGCACAATAAGCCACAGGAATGGTGAATATCACTCTGACAAGCGTCCAACTTGTAGCACAGAGCGATTGGAGACAATACTGCAAGGAACTGGCTTGCTGAAGAAACGACTGGCTTACTTGTATAACTGGCTTTCTTGAAGAAGCTGGCTTAGCTCTCTGGACTGTGAACTGAATTCTCTTACTTGCACACAGCAGTGAAGAATTGGGTGGATGGCAGGAGACACTGGATGACTGTAGGCTGGCTTAGGCTCTTCCCATAAACTGGCTTACTTGTTGGCTTAATTGCAAAACCCAGATCAACTCTTCGGAGGTTTACTTGCAATTAGAAGCCAGAAGACTGGAGACACTGCTTCAGAAGAGTCTTGGATGGGTGACGTCACGGGTGAGGGAAGGTGAGTCGCTGGCGACGGTTGATATTGACGCTGGAGGCACTGAACACCGGCTCTTCCTCTTCTCGTTAAATCTGCTCAGATTACACAAAATCTAGGCCCACAAGCTGTCACCATTTGTGTTATGGGGTTCTTTTCATAGATTTGGTAATATTAACAGACGATGAGCTTGGGTTTTGGTAGCGTTTAATGAGGCGTTGGATATATGGGAGCTGAGAGCCTATGCCTGTGTCCGTCTCGTATGCCTACCCCAAGGGAACTGCTCGAGGGGCCACGGCACTGAGACATTCAAAAGGCAGGCCTATGATTGGCTGATGCCAGATCACATGGGCAGAGGTTGGAAATCACGTGAACAGCCGTTATAAGTACAACCGTACACCACACTACTAGCCTCCACCACCTACCACCACTACTAGCCCCCACCACCTACCACCACACTACTAGCCCCCACCACCTACCACCACACTACTAGCCTCCACCACCTACCACCTTTCTTCACACTACTAGCCCCCACCACCTACCACCACTACTAGCCCCCACCACCTACCACCACACTACTAGCCCCCACCACCTACCACCACACTACTAGCCCCACCACCTACCACCACACACTAGCCCCACCACCTACCAAAACACTACTAGCCCCAACCACCCACCACCACACTACTAGCCTCCACCACCTACCACCACTCTTCACACTACTAGCCCCACCACCTACCACCACACTTACTAGCCCCCACCACCTACCACCACACTACTAGCCTCCACCACCTACCACCACACTACTAGCCCCCACCACCTACCACCACACTACTAGCCCCCACCACCTACCACCACACTACTAGCCCCCACCACCTACCACCACACTACTAGCCCCCACCACCTACCACCACACTACTAGCCCCCACCACCTACCACCACACTACTAGCCCCCACCACCCACCACCACACTACTAGCCTCCACCACCTACCACCACACTACTAGCCCCACCACCTATCACCACACTACTAGCCTCCACCACCTACCACCACTCTTCACACTACTAGCCCCCACCACCTACCACCACTACTTCAGCCCCCACCACCTACCACCACTACTAGCCCCCACCACCTACCACCACACTACTAGCCCCCACCACCTACCACCACACTACTAGCCCCACCACCTACCACCACACTAGCCCCACCACCTACCACCACACTACTAGCCCCCACCACCTACCACCACACTACTAGCCCCCACCACCTACCACCACACTACTAGCCCCCACCACCTACCACCACACTACTAGCCCCCACCACCCACCACCACACTACTAGCTCCACCACCACCACCACTCTTCACACTACTACCCCCCACCACCTACCACCACTACTTAGCCCCATCCCCCACCACCACCCCTACTAGCCCCCACCACCTACCACCACTACTAGCCCCCACCACCTCCACCACACTACTAGCCCCCACCACCTACCACCACACTACTAGCCTCCACCACCTACCACCACTCTCAAATACTAGCCCCCACCACCTACCACCACTTTACACTACTAGCCCCACCACCTACCACCACTCTTCACACTACTAGCCCTCACCACCTACCACCACTACTCACCACTGCTCACTCCACCACTCACCTACCACCACTCTTCACACTACTAGCCTCCACCACCTACCACCATTCTTCACACTACTAGCCTCCACCACCTACCACCACTCACCACACTACTAGCCTCCACCACCTACCACCATTCTTCACACTACTAGCCCCACCACCTACCACCACTCTTCACCACACTACTAGCACCTCACCACTCTTCACCACACTACTAGCACCTCACCACTCTTCACCACACTACTAGCACCTCAACACTTCACCACACTACTAGCACCTCAACACTCTTCACCACACTACTAGCCCCCACCACTCTTCACCACACTACTAGCCCCACCACTCTTCACCACACTACTAGCCCCACCACTCTTCACCACACTACTAGCCCCCTCCACCTACCAGCATTCTTTACCACACTACTAGCACCCCACCTACCAGCACTCTTCACCACACTACTATTTCCCCACCTACTAGCACTCTTCACCACACTGGCCCCCACCACCACTCTTCAAACTACTAGCACCCCTCTCCCTCCACCACACCAATCTTCTTCCATATAACCATTCACCACAAAAGCTTGAAAAGTTTCAGTGGTTGAAAGATTTACTACCAGGTTAGTGCTAAAAGTGAGGGTGTGCACTATTAAGAGAGACTGAAAGAACTGAGTGTTGAATCTCCTAGAGAGGATTATGTTAAGCGTGATTACGTCATGTTGAAGAATGAGATACTTGTGCAATATTTGTTAATCTTTACTGGGAAAACATTTCACCAGCCAGTGGCTTCTTCAGTCCAGTACAAAGAAGAACGGTGGAAGAGGTGGGGAAGTTTGAGGTAATCAGTCCCTCAGCCTGGAGTCGATGTATTCAGTCCATCCGTCTTATTGGCTGGTAAGACGTTCCCTCAAAGATTCCCAGATGTTGCCAAGTGTCTCATTCTTCAACTTGTCTCTTTTCTAAACCATTTGCATCACATGATTACATGCATATTAGCTATACTAAAACGAATTTATAGTTGTGGTAGGAGCAGACTGAGGTACAAGAATCAGGTACCACGAGACATTGATGGAAACTAAAACACACAAGGAGTTTCTAGGATATTAGGAAGTACTTCTTAAGTTTCAGGGTAATAGGGAAGTGAAGCGAAGTGGAGAACCGGATCTGAAGTGTCAATTTAGTAAAACTAAGGAGGGGAGGAATCAGTAGGCAAGATTGTTGTTCTATAAACAAAAAAATGTCGATGAGGAAATGTAGAGTAAGAGGAGCAGAAGTGTTGTGGATCTCGTAGTGGTAAGCTTCAAAATAGTGTTATATGGGCCACCTACCACAACTCTGAAAAATATGAGTTGTTCCTATTTAAACACGAGAGAGCAGACGACAGGTATTGTGTTGTTGCAACACTGGTATCTAGTCGAGTTGGCTGCAAGAGTAGAGCATCTGTCTGGATATTAGCCTACGGAGGACCGAGCCTCCACCACTCATTTTGGCTGAATGACCCACACGAGTTTAGCGTTTAACAAAAAAAAAAAATAATAATCGCACTGGACTGTAGTTTTGCGACTCACTCGCCATGGTTCTAACCCCCACCACCCGTACCGTGTTTTTTTCTGGGGAAGATTGTAGGGAGGCGGCTGGTTTAACACATACAAAGGGAAGGTTTCCTAAAAACCCACAAGGATTCAGGAACAAATCTCATATACCTTCTGGAGTTTTACGACAGAGTGAAAGATAAAATGAGTAAGGCAGGGCTGTGTTGCTTGCATGGTCTTGGATTGTAAGAAAGCTTTTGATACGATACCCCATGAATAGTACTCCTCCCCACTCCCCCACACCTAAGATGGCTCCAATTTCATCCTGTTTCTTATCTGAATATCTCATAATAAAAAGGCGTTCAAATGAGCTGATGTAGATAAAAGCTCTTAGCTTGTAAATATACTTAGGAACCCTAAACCTAACCTTGTAGAACTCTTTGTTAAATACCCCTGCTTTGTTTTTATGTTTTATTTTTAAATGAATCGGGTAGAGTGAGAGCGCATAAAAATCGGTAATGTGGTTGCTAAATATAACATGTGTTAATGATCTCGTCGTTCTCCAGTAAGGGATTGATTCTCAGTTTCCTCATTTATGATAAATTTAAGTGCAGAGTGACAGGTTCCCGGGAGACCTGGACACGCTGAACTCCAGTGATTCTCAACCAGGGGGAAATTTACCCCTTGGGGGTAAAAAATTACATGGCAAGGGGTAAATATTTGTGTGCTATTTTTGTGCAAAACCTGAATAATTTTTTTATGACCTTGTTTTTCTGTCCCTTTATGAAGGCGATAATTTTTTTGTATGGAAGTAAAGGTGTAAATGGAGAAATACATCAAGCCGAGGGGGTTAATTATGGAGGAAACGTTGAGAATCCCTGGGATAAAGAATTGCTGCAACAAGTGCATGCTGAAATTCAGCCCAGAACTGATACAAAATTAATAAAACTGGAAAGGAAGAAGACAGATCCGAGGTAATACTCACTCAGCCTCTATGGAGTGAACTTTTCACTTGCACCCCTTTTGACTCTACACCCCCTTCTCTCTCTCTTTTTTCTCTCTCACTCACACACACGCCCACACATCCTTTACCCTTCCATTGCCCCCCTATTCTTATTACCCTTCTTTCCCTTCCTTATTCCTCCAGCAGCAGCAGCACAGCAGCATGCAAGGTTTCCTGGTGAGTGCGCTCCCAAACTAACCCTGGGTTCCCTGGAGACTCCTCGCCCGCTGACCTCGCAAACCAAACATGATAGAAGCAAAATGACCAGAAAACAGTAAGAAAAGAAAAAAAAATGCTGCATGGTACTTCTGATCAGTCTTGATTACCTCCCATTCCCCAGCGCCGTATGACCCATTTGAGTTTAGGGCTTCTACAAGAATGTAATGATAATATAATTTTCCAGCAAGATTAGAGAATTGAGTGGAGATGTGGAAAATGAAATTCCTGACATCATAGTCATTACGGAGACTATAAACTCTCAGGTCTAATGATCAGCGGTGTAGTTCCTACGTGAGAAAAGAAAGTAGCAGCAGTGGCACTGTTGATCAGGAACCACTGAAGCTTTGAACATTAGAGAAGCTGGGAAACATGAAGAGCTGGGAAACATGAAGCCAAAAGGAGTGATATTAGTAGGTAGCCTTTGACTAAAGTACAGCAGTGTGAATATGATAATGTTATACAATGTCCACAAGTTGATAAGTAAGGCACATGTGCAACTATTAGGTATCTTATTTTCCTCTGTATTCGAGGGAAGAAGCCTGCTGTGTAGGCAGAACGTTTCGGAATAATGATACCCAAGTGTTGCACATGTCTTACTTATCAAGTACACAACAAGGGCACTCTGTGACCTGGGCACTCTGTGATGAGAACATCAGAGCAACAATATACGTATTGGATCACCAGCTGGGAGAGCACAAAACAAAACTAAACTATTGCCTTCAGAAAACTTTAAACTATAGGAAAATTTACTGGAAGAATTGGAACCCATTTGGGGGACCAGAAACGTGGTAAGCAAAACTAAGGGAGGCAGCGATTTAATGGTTGTAGAGTCAGCGTGTTAATGAACTAACAATGATATGAGGTGAGCCAGCAAGACAACTTGGTTTATACCATAAATGAATATGGCAGACGACGACGATTATAAAGAGCCATGAATTAAGTACCAGTGATCATGTGACACTTGAGTTTCGAACATGTGTTAAGTGTTCAATGGGAACAGATTATGAACTTAAGGCCGTTTTGTGTAAATTGTAGTAGTAGTGTTGTTGAAGAGGGGAAAATAATGTGGGGACTGACATGACATGAAGCACATCGTCGGAAATGTACGTTAACCATGTTATCTTCGGTGACATATGTGAAACTAGTAAATGATAGCACCACATTCACGAAGGTAAACATGGTTCCTCACAATAGTATACACATCGTGTATGAAGCTAATCCTTGGGTTCACAAATAACCCGCAAGTAGGAGAAAAAGAGAAAAAGGTTATGACGAAGTTTCGGTCCGACTTGAACCATTCACAAGTCACAAGTATGACTTGTGAATAGTCCAAGTCGGACGTAAACGTCGTCATGAGGTTTTCTCTCTGTGTGCGGGTTATTTGTGTGTTCTTCCAGCCACGGTATTGTGCCTTTTGTTCTTTATCGCTGAGTACGTAGCCTCAACGTTCATCAAGTATGTGTAGAAACTCAAAAAAGTTGAGAGGTTTGCCACGAGCCTAGTCCCTAAGATGAGACGTTGAAGAAGGTGAATCTGACAGTCTTGGAGGAGACACACTACGAAAGGCAGGATTACAAAATACTAAGAAGACTAAATAAGGATAGACTCTGAAAGTGTAAGTACTAGGGACAACAGGATGCAGGGGAAAAGTAGATATAAATCATAGGGATATTAGGATGTGCTAAAGTTTTAGTGATACAAGAATGTAATTACCTGAATGAGGAAGTGATGGAGGCGGCAAATTCCGAATAGTTTCAAGAGTGGATAATATAAGCGGCCGATGAAGCCTTGTGACATAACTTATGAAACGGGGGTCAGGAGCTGAGAGATTTTACACACAAATCCTTAAGTACACATACACATGAAGACGTGAGAATAAGTTATATATATATATATATATATGTCGTGCCGAATAGGTAAAACTGGTCAATTAGCAAGAATTCATTTAAAACTAAGTCATTTCTAAAATTTTCTCTTATACATTTAAAGATATATTTTTTTTCAATTATGTTAATATAAAAATTAATGATTTTGTATCAAAAGAACCTTAGGAAACTTACCTAACCTTATTATAGCAAACAGTAAATTAATAATAAACACAATGAAATATTTTTTTTTCGTTAGGTTCAGAATGATTTTTGTGAAATTATTATATACACAAAATTTTCGCTTGCCTTATTTGGCAAGAAGAGCGTTGCTATTTAAGCCAAAATAGCAAGTTTTACCTATTCGGCACGACATATATATATATATATATATATATATATATATATATATATACTATATAGATGGTCCCCAAACTTCAAACTCCCTTTTATGTAAGTTTATTTTTTTAAATGCTTTTGTAAGTGTAATTTTGGGGGTCTAAAAGGACTAGTCTATTTTACATCATTCCTTATGGGGATAAATTGTTTGGTAATGGCACTTGAACAGCATTCTGGAATGAAAAAATATCGTAAGTCGGGGTACCACTGTATATATATATGAGTTATAACTTTTTTGGAATGCAATATTCATGTACCTTAATCAGATGAACTTTTGCCTAAAAGCAAAGAAATTACCTTTCATTTCAATATCTTTTTTAGAAAATGTCTCCCCTAAACGGAAAAAAACGAGTAACAAAAACAAGTTGAATGCATATTGCATGTAATATTAATAACAGATAAAACAGCTTTCAGCATCATTGTTATCATGTTTGTACATATATTACTACTTTTTGCTTAAAATAAACCAAAGTTGCAGTTTGTTTTGGTTTGTGCAGGCAGCATACAGTTGCTGCAGGACTGCACGTTCAGTACACTGATTACTTCTTGGTATATATGAGTGCGGACGACTCCTGCTTCCAGTGATTTTTCAATGAGTTCAGTGCTTGTTTTTGTAAGGTTCCAATATTTCTGACAAACTCTTGAAGTCATTTTCATTGTACATCTGATCAGTAAACCAATAATCTGCCCAGGTGTATGAAATGTGTCTGCAGATCTTCTCCAAAGTCTTCGGTCTTGTAGGTATAAGAATGAATGCAAGAATAGATAGAATGGTTCTTGAATTCCACCTTGGCTAGTCGCAGTGTTGTTATTGATAATTATCACTCGTTCGTGGTTACAATAATATAAAATACTGCTCGTTGAGGCTAGTACACCAAACAGGGAGTAGAATGAAATTAGCTCAGAGGCACCCACACCTACCGTATGTCCTCGGATCACGGTAAAAACACCTAGCTCTGCTGGGTGCATGATTCTTGTAGGATTTGGTGGTCCTGTGAGTTAGAGCGTCATGTGGTTTTTGCTCACCATGTGGCGGGCCAAAACAACATGGGTTCGAATCCTTGGCTAGTCGCAGTGTTATTGATATATATATATATATATATATATATATATATATATATATATATATATATATATATATATACAAGATCGGCAAGTACAGGGACATAAACCAACAGTATCAATTTGTCCCAGTGGGATCAGAGACCTTGGGATCATGGGGAAAAAATCCAACACGTTTCCTTAAAGAACTGGGTTCCAGACTCATTGACACCACCAGGGACCCAAGGGCAGCCATTTTCATGTTCCAGCGCCTCAGCGTGGCCATCCAGAGGGGAAATGCATGCTGCGTACTGGGCTCGCGTCCGGCTTCGGAGGAGCTGGAAGAGATTCATAATCTTTGATATATTGTACCAATGTATTCATATTCATGTTTGTGTTTTCTGTCAATGCATTCTGTCTATTAATAAAGCACTCATTCAATATATATATATATATATATATATATAATATGTGTGTGTGTGTGTTGTGTATATATTGTATATAATTGTTTTAAAAGTGTTTTTCTTTTTTCAGGTGAGTGTGCATCGGGTGGTGTTATATACTAAGGTAGTTACTTCCAAAATTTGTTAAACTCCTTTACTTCATTGGTGACCCTCGCCTGCACACTGTATGATCTGCTAGTCTTACTCTACATTCATTATTTCTAGAAGACATCTTGACAAGTACTCTTTGGATCAACTTAAACCTCATACGTAAGGTCGTCTTACTAAACATTTATTAAAAAATGGTCAGTATATACCACGGAGATCGGCCTCTTGAGGTTAGAAACACACTCGAAACTGGTCACAGGTATATCACAGGTAGGATAAAACGATAATGAGTTGCAGGATTTGCTTTACATTGCTTACCACCACGAGATGTGCTGGCTAGTCTTACTGTCTTACATCAGAATATATAAAATCTTATAAGTAAACTAGAAAAACAAATATTCTTTCATCAAATTGCCTATATGTTTAGAAGTAGACTAGACTGGCGAAGATTAGTGGTACTGTGTGGGAGTTAAGTTTGCGGGCTGGAGAAACTGCTGCTGCTGACCTCGCCTCCTACACTACTTGCATAACCATTACCTCCCATCAGTGTAGATAAATGGTTCAGAGAACCGACACGTTGATAAATTAGACACGTGCAACGCTTGAGTATACCTGGAGAGGGTTCCGGGGGTCAACGTACCCTCGGCCCGGTCTGGGACGTTTCGCCACACAGTGACTTCAGTTGTTCTTCAACTCTATTTATCTTTGGTTAGGCCTTATTTAGATTATGCTGTACAGTTCTGGTCCCCGTATTACAGAATGGACATAAATGCACTGGAAAACGTACAAAGGAGGATGACAGAGTTGATCCCACGTATTAGAAATTTTTCCAATGATGATAGACTGAGGGCCCTGGAGTGAAGACGGTCCTCTGGGAACGTACTTGCTTGGACTTCCTCCTCTTTTCTGCAATTTTGCAAGCTAGTGATGTGTTGATTGCAACACGAAAGGCCTAGCGCTATCATTCTACTCCCCCCCCCCGTCGTTGTTTTGCATCCTGTATCGCTTGGTTTGCGATATTTGCAATATATATATATATATATATATATATATATATATATATATATATATATATATATATATATATATATATATATATATATATATATATATATATATATATATATATATATATATATATATATATATATATATATATATATATTACATTAATACAACACTGCAACTAGCCGGGAATCGAACCCGTGTTGTTTTAGCCCGCCTCATGGTGAGCGAAAATTCACGACGCTCTAACCAACTGGACCATACAATCCTACCGTGATCCGTGGATATACGATGGTGTGGGTGTCTCAGAGCTAATTTCACTCTACTCCCCGTTTGGTGTACTAGCCTCCACAAGCAGTATATAGTATTGTAACCACGAACGAGTGGTATTTAATCAATAACAATAACAATTGAGCGTCGTAAATTTTCGCTCACCATAAGGCGGGCTAAAACAACACGGGTTCGATCCCCGGCTAGTCGCAGTGTTGTTATTGATTAAATACCACTCGTTCGTGGTTACAATACTATATATATATATATATATATATATATATATATATATATATATATATATATATATATATATATTTTTTTTTTTTTTTTTTTTTTTTTTTTTCAACAAGTCGGCCGTCTCCACCGAGGCAGGGTGACCCAAAAAGAAAGAAAATCCCCCCCAAAAAAAAACTTTCATCATCATTCAACACTTTCACCACACTCATACATAATCACTGTCTTTGCAGATGAGCTCAGATACGACAGCTGAGAAAAGTCCCTCCCAGCTGTCACTATCTCAGACCCCTCCTTTAAAGTGCAGGCATTGTACTTCCCATTTCCAGGACTCAAGTCCAACTAAATCAATTAACTGGTTTCCCTGAATCCCTTCACACAATGTTACCCTGCTCACACTCCAACAGATCGTCATGTCCCAAAACCATTCGTCTCCATTCACTCCTATCTAACACGCTCACACATGCTTGCTGGAAGTCCAAGCCCTTGCCCACAAAACCTCCTTTACCCCTTCCCTCCAACCTTTTCTAGGACGACCCCTACCCCGCCTTCCTTCCCTTACAGATTTATACGCTCTCCAAGTCATTCTACTTTGATCCATTCTCTCTAAATGACCAAACCACCTCAACAACCCCTCTTCAGCCCTCTGACAAATACTTTTAGTAACTCCACACCTTCTCCTAATTTCCACATTCCGAATTTTCTGCATAATATTTACACCACACATTGCCCTTAGACAGGACATCTCCACTGCCTCCAGCCTCCTCCTCGCTGCAGCATTTGCAACCCATGCTTCACACCCATATAAGAGTGTTGGTACCACTATACTTTCATACATTCCCTTCTTTGCCTCTATGGATAACGTTTTTTGTCTCCACAGATACCTCAACACACCACTCACCTTTTTTCCTTCATCAATTCTATGGTTAACCTCATCCTTCATAAACCCATCCACTGACAAGTCAACTCCCAAATATCTGAAACATTCAATTCTTCCATACTCCCTCTCTCCAATGCGATATCCAATTTTTCTTTATTTAAATCGTTTGATACCCTCATCACCTTACTCTTATCTATGTTCACTTAAAACTCCAGGCCAGTGCGTTATCCACTATTGTAATGTAACTTTTTAACGTCACTTGACCTGTTCCCGGCGGTTACAAGCTTGGGGGCTGGCTATTAACTATCTTCTAGTATTTTCCTCATGCTATCTGCAAACTGTGAGGCCTACCCCACGCGACCCCATATGGGGTGGGGTGTGGAGGGGACCGGTGTGTGGTTGGCAACCCACTTGCCTCTCCTAGTCTGAGACTGGCAGGTGCCTCCACACTACCACTCTGAAAACTTACTCTACTCTCCTGTTGTTGTATTTGCAACATTGCACAGCTCCTGATGACGCACTGAGAAGTGTGAAAGTACTTGAGTTAAAGATTTCCAACCCCCTACCCCGTGGCTTGTCATATATATATATATATATATATATATATATATATATATATATATATATATATATATATATATTATATATATATGTTTTCACCTAATTGTGGTTGCAGGTGTCGATTCATAGCTTCTGGCCCCGTATCTTCACTGGGGTGTGTGTAATATGTGTGTGTATATATAATGTGTGTGTGTGGACGTGCCTGGCAGAGCGAGGGAATAAAGGATGGTGGGAAAGGGATGATTGCAGTGTGTTGTGTTGTGGCTGACTACTCTTGGAAGAGCGTCATCTATCAGGTACACTTGTTGATAATCTTCACCAGAGGCGACGCCAGTGCTGGTGCAAATTGAAAAAACTTTGTTTTATGAACTTCGGTTAGCTATCTTTTCTAAATATTTCTTAGTTTTATCTGGTTCCTAATTCATGTCTTGAAAATGTCCCTTAATGTACTCAGTTTGCACTTGAAGACGTTGAGTCATAGCCCCTAGAGTCCCCCCACTTTTGTTGGCAGTTTTCAAAGAGTATGTAAGCGTTGGTGTTGCAAGTTCTCCAGTCTGAGTGTGCTTTACTGTGGTTCTCCGGAGGCCTCGCTTTGTTCAAAGTGGATGATGCTTTTCTTTTTTGTATTGTATATTTTAGTGTACATATTGCATCCTCGCTTTTTATTTAAGTGTATTTTAAATTGTCTGCCGAGTCTCTCGCTTTCGTAAGGTACTATATTAACATAAGGATTTGGAACCAGTTCTTCCAGTATTTTCCAGGTGTAATGTATAATGCATCTTTTTCACCTATGCTCCTGGGAGTAAGGTTTGGGGATATTTAGGCGTTCCCAATAATTTAGGTATTTGAACTCTTACGGATAGCATACTCCTGGTGTGTAATCTCGCCTACAGTAAATAGAGGGAATAGTGTAAAGCAGTATTTTGGTTTAGAGTACAAGTGCCTTAAAAAGAGTAACGTTACTTGCTTGGTGTCTCTTGTTTTGAATGTTTTTTTTTTTATCCAGCCTCTCATTTTCCTTGCAACTGCGATAGTAACATACTTGTGTTCCTTGAGTGAAAGATTTAATCTGGTTATTCCCAGGGGCCTGTGAGTCTTTCTCCGCTCAAATGAGTTGTTTGTTTCTATGTTATTACCCTATCCACAAACTTTGTTGATGGTGTATGTGCTCTTGTTTCTGTGGGTCGGGTCTTGTTTCTGTGGGTCGGGTCTTGTTTCTGTGGGTCGGGTCTTGTTTGCGTGGGTCGGGTCTTGTTTGCGTGGGTCGGGTCTTGTTTCTGTGGGTCGGGTTTTGTTTGCGTGGGTCGGGTCTTGTTTGCGTGGGTCGGGTCTTGTTTCTGTGGGTCGGGTTTTGTTTGCGTGGGTCGGGTCTTGTTTGCGTGGGTCGGGTCTTGTTTCTGTGGGTCGGGTTTGTTTGCGTGGGTCGGGTCTTGTTTGCGTGGGTCGGGTCTTGTTTGCGTGGGTCGGTCTTGTTTGCGTGGGTCGGGCCCTTGTTTGCGTGGGTCGGGTCTTGTTTCTGTGGGTCGGGTTTTGTTTGCGTGGGTCGGGTCTTGTTTGCGTGGGTCGGGTCTTGTTTGCGTGGGTCGGGTCTTGTTTGCGTGGGTCGGGTCTTGTTTGCGTGGGTCGGGTCTTGTTTGCGTGGGTCTGGTCTTGTTTGCGTGGGTCGGGTCCTTGCTCATGACCCCTTTTCTCACTACTTGGGCTTCTTGAATCTTTTCCTACCCACTCTAAGATTGTGTTGTATTTGCCTCCATCTTGTCATCCACTCGTGTCAGTTTTCTACCACATAGAGACGACAAAGGTACAGTACTTGTCTACATCACTGTGATTCCTTTGTATTGTAAGTGGTAATCATGGCTTCCCAAACTGTGCTGTCCACCGAATGTCATAATGCATCGCTCTCAGTTCTGCGACCAGTCTGGTTGCAAACCTTAGTATTGTGAAAAATTAAACACCATCTGGCGTAGATTACATATTAATATATTTTAGATAGGAGAGAGGAGCTTACGACGACGTTTTGGTCCGACTTGGAACATTTACAAGTGTGACTTTGTAAATGCTCCAAGTCGGACTGAAACTTCGTCCTGCGCTGCTCTCTGTTATGTCCGGGTTATTTGTGTATTGTTCCACTCACGGTATTGTGCCTTTTTGTTCTTTATATTTAAAATTTACTCTTTCCCCCTTCCCTGCCTCTTCTTCTTTAGTTCGCCTTTCTATTATCTTCCTTCTTTCACCTTACTTCCTCCTCCTCCTCATCATCATCATTATACTTTAAAAGCTCCCGACTCTCACCTTTCTTCATTCCGTTTCCCATTTGTTTTCTCTATTCATTTTTCCCTTCATCCTCGCACTTTCTCCCCCTCCTCTCCCCTCCTCTCCCCCTCATCGTACTTGTACTACTCTCCCCTGCCAGTTTATTGCGGAAATTGGACTCCCTTCTCAGTTCCTCAGCTCATTCTGTTGATGAGATGGAATTTCAGGACTCCACCAGTTCCGGGCACAGGCGTAGAGAAGAACACTTTAATAGCACCATTCTCTCTCTCTCTCTCTCTCTCTCTCTCTCTCTCTCTCTCTCTCTCTCTCTCTCTCTCTCTCTCTCTCTCTCTCTCTCTCTCTCTCACCACACACCACACACACACACACCCCACCCCCAACCCCCACCCCACACCCCCACCACACACCCACCACACACCCCCACACCACACCCCACACACACACCCACACACACACCCCACCACACACACACACACCACACACACAGCCCACACACACACCCCACACACACACCACACACACACCACACACACACACACACACACACACACACACACACACACACCCCACACACACACACCCCACACACACACACACCCCACACACACACACACCCCACACACACACACACCACACACACACACACCCCACACACACACACACCCACACACACACACCACACACACACACACCCACACACACACACCCACACACACACACCCACACACACACACCACACACACACACCCCACACACACCCCACACACCCCACACACACCCCACACACCACACACACACACACACACACACACACACACACACACACACACACACACACTGTGTACGTTAGGCCCATACTGGAGTATGCAGCGCCAGTTTGGAACCCACACCTAGCCAAGCACGTAAAGAAGCTAGAGAAAGTGCAAAGGTTTGCAACAAGACTAGTCCCGGAGCTAAGGGGTATGTCCTACGAGGAGAGGTTAAGGGAAATCGACCAGACGACACTGGAGGACAGGAGAGATAGGGGGACATGATAACGACATATAAGATACTGAGAGGAATTGACAAGGTGGACAAAGACAGAATGTTCCAGAGATGGGACACAGCAACGAGGGGACACAGTTGGAAGTTGAAGACTCAGATGAATCACAGGGATGTTAGGAAGTATTTCTTCAGTCACAGAGTTGTCGGGAAGTGGAATAGTTTAGGAAGTGATGTAGTGGAGGCAGGCTCCATACATAGCTTTAAGAAGAGGTATGATAAAGCTCATGGCGCAGGGAGAGTGACCCAGTAGCGGGGCCAGGAGCTATGACTCGACCCCTGCAACGACAACTAGGTGAGTACACACACACACACACACCCATCACACACCCACCCACCACACACCCACCACACACCCACCACACACCCACCACACACCACACACACCACACACCCACCACACACACACCACACACACACCACACACACACCACACACACACATACACACACACACACACACACACACACCCATCACACACCCATCACACACCCACCCACCACACACCCACCACACACCCACCACACACACATACACACACACATACACACATACTATACACACATACACACTATACACACATACATTTCATGTCATTCACTTTGCATGGTATCCGCCAGATATGGTCGTATATGACTACCTGGATATTGCAGCCATGTAGCATTTTATAAGTGGTTACACACGCCTTATCTCAGTCATGTGTTGTATAGTTGGTCTTCTGGCAGTGAGACGTGACTGTGGTAAATAGCCAAGTGCGCTGCGCTGAGTACTGTATTGCTGCTGCCTCAGCATACGTGGTCCAAGACTCTTTAACAAACTTCCACCACATGTCACAAATATTGCACGAACGAACATACAAGTTTTCAAGACACTGGACACCTTCCTGCGACCAGTGCTTGATCAGCCAGGTTGTGATGGTTATGTAGACCTGCGGTCCTCGGGAACAAGTGTAGAAGCCTTCAACAGGAAACTGGACAAGTATATTCACCAGGTGCCAGATCAACCAGGCTGTGACGGATATGTGGGGCACCGGGCCTCCAGCAGCAACAGCCTGGTTGAACAGGCAAGCACCAGACGACCCTGGCCCATGGCCGGGCTCCGAGAGTAGTGAAACTCTCGAAACTCTTCAAAGGTATATCAAAGGTAGTACAAACAACCTGGTTGATCAAGCAGTTAACAGGGAAGGTCAACAGGAATCCTGTCCTCAGTTTGGGTTGCTTTGGTAAGAGAGTCCTTTAAACCCGTCACAGGTAAAGCACAAGTAAACACGGGTACTATTGCTACTTTGTGTTCTGATGGGACTGGTTCTGCTGCTGCTTCTAATAGTGTTGCTGCTGCTGTTGGTTGTATCCGGTGTTGCTACTGCTGTTGGTTGTATCCGGTGTTGCTACTGCTGTTGGTTGTATCCGGTGTTGCTACTGCTGTTGGTTGTATCCGGTGTTGCTACTGCTGTTGGTTGTATCCGGTGTTGCTACTGCTGTTGGTTGTATCCGGTGTTGCTATTGCTGTTGGTTGTATCCGGTGTTGCTGCTGCTGTTGGTTGTATCCGGTGTTGCTACTGCTGTTGGTTGTATCCGGTGTTGCTACTGCTGTTGGTTGTATCCGGTGTTGCTACTGCTGTTAGTTGTATCCGGTGTTGCTGTTGCTGTTGGTTGTATCCGGTGTTGCTACTGCTGTTGGTTGTATCAGGTGTTGCTACTGCTGTTGGTTGTATCCGGTGTTGCTACTGCTGTTGGTTGTATCCGGTGTTGCTACTGCTGTTGGTTGTATCCGGTGTTGCTGCTGCTGTTGGTTGTATCCGGTGTTGCTACTGCTGTTGGTTGTATCCGGTGTTGCTACTGCTGTTAGTTGTATCCGGTGTTGCTACTGCTGTTGGTTGTATCCGGTGTTGCTGCTGCTGTTGGTTGTATCCGGTGTTGCTACTGCTGTTAGTTGTATCCGGTGTTGCTACTGCTGTTGGTTGTATCCGGTGTTGCTACTGCTGTTGGTTGTATCCGGTGTTGCTACTGCTGTTGGTTGTATCCGGTGTTGCTACTGCTGTTGGTTGTATCCGGTGTTGCTACTGCTGTTGGTTGTATCCGGTGTTGCTACTGCTGTTGGTTGTATCCGGTGTTGCTACTGCTGTTAGTTGTATCCGGTGTTGTACTGCTGTTGGTTTATCGGTGTTGCTGCTGTTTTATCCGGTGTTCTGCTGTTTTGTATCCGGTGTTGCTACTGCTGTTGGTTGTATCCGGTGTTGCTACTGCTGTTGGTTGTATCCGGTGTTGCTACTGCTGTTGGTTGTATCCGGTGTTGCTACTGCTGTTGGTTGTATCCGGTGTTGCTACTGCTGTTGGTTGTATCCGGTGTTGCTACTGCTGTTGGTTGTATCCGGTGTTGCTCTGCTGTTGGTTGTATCCGGTGTTGCTACTGCTGTTGGTTGTATCCGGTGCTGCTGCTGCTGTTGGTTGTATCCGGTGTTGCTACTGCTGTTGGTTGTATCCGGTGTTGCTACTGCTGTTGGTTGTATCCGGTGTTGCTACTGCTGTTGGTTGTATCCGGTGTTGCTACTGCTGTTGGTTGTATCCGGTGTTGCTACTGCTGTTGGTTGTATCCGGTGTTGCTACTGCTGTTGGTTGTATCCGGTGTTTCTGCTGCTGTTGGTTGTATCCGGTGTTGCTGCTGCTGTTGGTTGTATCCGGTGTTGCTACTGCTGTTGGTTGTATCCGGTGTTGCTACTGCTGTTGGTTGTATCCGGTGTTGCTACTGCTGTTGGTTGTATCCGGTGTTGCTGCTGCTGTTGGTTGTATCCGGTGTTGCTGCTGCTGTTGGTTGTATCCGGTGTTGCTGCTGCTGTTGGTTGTATCCGGTGTTGCTACTGTTGTTGGTTGTATCCGGTGTTGCTGTTGCTGTTGGTTGTATCCGGTGTTGCTGCTGCTGTTGGTTGTATCCGGTGTTGTTGGTGCTGTTGGTTGTATCCGGTGTTGTTGGTGCTGTTGGTTGTATCCGGTGTTGTTGGTGCTGTTGGTTGTATCCGGTGTTGTTGGTGCTGTTGGTTGTATCCGGTGTTGCTGCTGCTGTTGGTTGTATCCGGTGTTGCTGCTGCTGTTGGTTGTATCCGGTGTTGCTGCTGCTGTTGGTTGTATCCGGTGTTGCTGCTGCTGTTGGTTGTATCCGGTGTTGTTGGTGCTGTTATTGATGGTGGTAACGGTGACGAAGATGATGAGAGTGTTGTGGAAGTTAATGGTAGTCCTGTTGCTGTTATGGTGGTGATGGTGACGCTTGGTAGTGTGGCGAAGGTTAATGGTGGTGGTGGTGGTGTTATGAAGGAGGCGTCGATGATGATAATGGTAATGATGATGGTGGTGGTGTTACGGTGCGTCACATTACCATGTGAATACCGTCCACGGGAGTGGGTGACGCAGCAATAGCCGTGCCAACCATAACTCAGTATTAACACAATTTGCTCTGGCCTCAGCAACTTCTCGCAAGCAATTCCAGCACTGACGATTTATGTGCGTGCGCTCGCGCTCACTTGTCTTGTTGATGGTAGAACTATAGCTCCTGGACTTACCTCTTAACTAACCAAGTATTCCCTCATGTAGGGAGACTATTCCTTGGCGATTCCTTGAGATGTTCCTTCACATCTGAATAATGTATAATTTAGGTAAACAAAATTTTATATTAATTTTGGACTCTATATCTACCTGGTCATAATTCTGAGGCTGATCGCCCCCGCGGCCCGGTCTCAGAGCTGGCGTACTTATTTTTTTAACATCCAGTGTTGCTGTTCTCTGGTTGTCTTTATTGCTGTCAAATACACTTGTCCTTAACAACCATTGTTGCTGCTATGTGGCCTTTATTGGTGCCAGATACTCTTGTCCTCAACCAGTGGTGCTGCTCTGTGGTCTTCATTGATGATGTCAAACACACTTGTCCTCAACAACCAGTGGTCCTACTCTTGCCTTTTTAATCTTTTTGTTATCATACATCGTTTTTTGTTAACTTCTATTTTCTTTGCATATGTAAAACTGCCACGACTGTGTTATGATGATAATCTTGACAAAGTCTGTAGACCTCTGACAATATGGTGCTTTCATCTCTTACTATGTCCAGTGTTCCATGGTGAGAAGTGTTACTTGGGTCTTCATTCATTCTCTACCATTGCCGTCAGTTGGGTTTCTGTAATTGCTACTTTGTCGGGGTTCCTTCCCTTCACTTTCTCTTTTACTGTACCTATTTGGTGATATCATCATTTTACGTATTAGGCTCCTTATGGGGTTACCTGAATGTGATTTCCAGTATTTTCCTCCTCATGACCTGGTCCCAGTCTAAGCAGTCATGTCAACACTTGAGCAGTAAGGCTTTTGGTGCTTCGTGCAGGTAGTCGGGAGAAAGCACCGCAACTTGGTTGTTGACAAGCTTCTAGAATATGCCAGGTTCTTTCTTAACGGCAGTTCAAGGTATATATTCTCTATTTTTAACGGCAGGATATTAAAAAGGTTTGGACCCTTTAAGCTTGTGACTTGTCTTAGTGTACTTACTGCATACGTGTTTTTCGTTGGGAATATTTTACATAGTCTTCCATGCCTCTAGCTCTCTGGAATAGTAATATCAGTGTACAGATTCGGAACTAATCCCTCCAGGAAGGGGGAGGGTTAGAATGAAGTCTACAAAAGGTGGTTAGGAGTTTGTTGTTATTCTTAGGGATCGATACAGCGCCTATGAAGTGAGATTTAATGAGAACTGATGTCAGGAAGTGTATAGTGTATATATTACCCAGCCAAAGACAATATATACTGTATACAGTGCAAGCAGTTCTCAGCTCTTTTGCGTATCTACCAGCAGTCACACAAAATACCCAGAGCTCAGCATGTAAGATGGCTGCTCCTCAAGTTGTGGCTAGGAGTTAAGATAGTGGATAAGTTGGGTTATTAGCTATTTGGTAGACTTTTAGGACGGCAGGGCTAGATTTAGGAGGGGAGGGGGGGGGCAAGTGTACTGTTGTGGGGTTGATGTATGAAAGGTCAATTGAACGTTTAATGGTGAGGCTAAGAATGTTGGGCCGTAGGAACTTAATTATGTATTTTCTAACTTCGTCACATTTATCTCTTCTTGTACAAAGTACATCGCCCTCTCCTCCTCTGGCTTCCAGGATTGGAGGAAGAGGTGTAGTCGATCCTCTTGGCTCCATTCTCTTTACGTCTCCCTCTGTGTCCTGTCTACTCTTCCATTCTCTCCAGTTTTTTTTCTCTTCCCTGGTATGCCTTTGATCTGAATGCAGGACTCCTGTCCTCCTATATACACTGGGACGAGTTTCAAAAAAATTTCTTTCTATTCTTACACCCCTGCCTGAGACCAGGTTTCGTAAGTGACAGCTCTATCAACCTGATGTAATCATCACCGTCTGACTGATCAGACAGCACCTGCAGAAGCCTAGTTGTCTCCCTGAGGTTGCTCTTTCAGGTTCCTATCTCCTACTTAATCTATTATTGTTACCAGCTTTACTTTTACTAGTCTTTTGTTGGTTTCCTTACTAGTATTACATTTTTCTTTTTTTATCATTATTATCTTTGCTGGTATCTTGTGTACCAATATTACCTTACTGGTGTCTTGTTTGTTTTCTTACTAGTATTACCTTAGGTACTTGTGTCTTGTTTGTATTCTTACTAGTGTTATCTTAGACGTGTTTTGTTTGTATGCTTACTGGTATTATCTTCACTGGTGTTTTCTTTGTATGGTTACTGGTCCTATCTTCACTGGTGTTTTGTTTGTATGGTTACTGGTATTATCTTCACTGGTGTTTTGTTTGTATGGTTACTGGTATTATCTTCACTGGTGTTTTGTTTGTATGGTTACTGGTATTATCTTCACTGGTGTTTTGTTTGTATGGTTACTGGTATTATCTTCACTGGTGTTTTGTTTGTATGGTTACTGGTATTATCTTCACTGGTGTTTTCTTTGTATGGTTACTGGTCCTATCTTCACTGGTGTTTTGTTTGTATGGTTACTGGTATTATCTTCACTGGTGTTTTGTTTGTATGGTTACTGGTATTATCTTCACTGGTGTTTTGTTTGTATGGTTACTGGTATTATCTTCACTGGTGTTTTGTTTGTATGGTTACTGGTATTATCTTCACTGGTGTTTTGTTTGTATGGTTACTGGTATTATCTTCACTGGTGTTTTGTTTGTATTACAACCTCAGGTTCAATGGCCTGTTAACCTGAGTGTAAAGGGAGCTTGGAGCAAAGAAACACAGTAGAAGATGTATTGAAATTGTATTTCTTTCAAAAATCAGCTAGATTAATTCCAAACTTTTATCTTTTCCTTCACCAAGTAATTGTGATTATATAAAACTTTTGTCTTTTCCTTCACCAAGTATAACAAAGTGCTATTTACACATATGTACACTATATACAAAGGAGTAGTGTTTAGTGCACGCCACAGTTGTCTAGGCTAAGCAGCAGCCAAAAGACAGACAACTTTCCACAACCAGCTCTATGCAGGAATTCCAATGACAAACCGCGAGTGGTAACCACGTCACCTTTGTCATTGTTAAACTCGCATTTTAATTGGCTGAACCGAGTCGTTGATTTGATGATGGGGCCCTCATCACCAAACCCTTAACGATGGTTCGCTGGTTGGAGGGGAGCCTATGTGGGTGTGTTTAACATGCTCCGAATAAAGGTTACATACTCTTTGCATGCAACAGTTTGTATGGTTACTGGTATTATCTTCACTGGTGTTTTGTTTGTATGGTTACTGGTATTATCTTTACTGGTGTTTTGTTTGTATGGTTACTGGTATTATCTTCACTGGTGTTTTGTTTGTATGGTTACTGGTATTATCTTCACTGGTGTTTTGTTTGTATGCTCGCTGTATTATCTTCACTAATTGTGCTTTTCAATAGGACTCTGTCGCACCCCCTGAAATGCCAGCACCCACCCCCTGGGAGTGCGTGCACCCCAGGCTGGGAACCCCTGGTCTATCAACCAGGCTGTGATGGATATGTGGGGCAGCTGGCCTCCATCAGCAACAGCCTGGTTGACCAGGCTAGCGCCAGACAAACCCTGGCCCATGGCCGGGCTCCGAAAACAGTAAGGCTCTCGAAGCTCATCAAAGGTATATCAAAAGTAAGCAGAATTTGTCACCATTGAACATTATTTTCCATTTCCCACTGGAAGACTTTGTTGATATCTGCCTCGTGATAAGATGGTTAGAAACCTGGCTATCTATTTTCCTGCCTTTTCTGATGTACATATTGACCTCGTAGAAATACTGTGTAATCTTGTTCGTGTAAAAATATAACATGACCTTAACTCAGTTTTTCAGCTTTAATATAAAAATCTCGTCATTTCAGTTATTGTGTTGGAATAATGTATTAAATAAGACGCTTCAAAATGATGCTCCAACTCTTTAGATAAATCAGCAAGTCTGAATTTTATTATTTAAAAACAAACTAGAAAACTATTATTATTTCTTAAAAACTATTTATTATTTGTCTAAAAAAGTATTGAATATTTCATATACTGTAAATAAAAATATTTACCATTCCGTACCATAAAAAAAGATGCAAAATTTTAAAAAGATTCGTTTTTAAAACAGCCTTTTATCAGCGTTTGTGTGGAAACAACGACTGTCTGTGTGAAGCATTAATTTTGAAGTCATGCGAAGCACTAAACTGTAGGTCATTCAGCGCAAGGCGTGCTGGAGGCTTCATCTTGGGTCTGGTAATAGCGAGACACGCGTATTCTCTCTCTAATTACCCACTGTACACAAGGTCATTGAAAGAGGTTATTCTGTGTAATGGTTACTTGTAGCATAGCCTACTCCCGCAGCCAGGCCAACTAGGCTTGTCTGTTCAACCAGGTTGACCAGGCAAGCACCAGTCGAGCGCGGCCCAAGGCCGGCC
>WNWK01002959.1:100000-172500 GCA_009830355.1 Cherax destructor
TGGTACTAATCTGGGTGCAAACCTTTGGACCTTATAGAGTTTCTTCGCGTCTTAACAGGTGTAAACTCCATGCTGGGTTACTTACTCAATATTTAACCAATGTCATATATGAAGTTGCCAAGGATTCTTCAAGTCCCTGAATACTGTTCTACGGTTTCGAGAGAGTTTCTTCCGCAGCCCTGCCTGAAGTTAGGCTTTTTTGGAGCTTGCCTGGTTAATCAGTCTGTTGATGTTGGCGACCCACCGACTCTCATACCTATCACAGCCTGGTTGATCTGGCACATGGCGGAGGTATTGATGGGGTTGCGGTGGTCGATAAGCAGCAGCTGACCCCGCAACTTCAATTGGTTTTGCCCATAATTACTGGATTTTTTGTTTCTCACCTGGTTGATCAGACGGTGTACCAGGAGGCCTGGTCCGAAACCAGGCCTTGTGGTTGATGACCCTTGATATAGATTACCAGCAGGACAGCGCTTTGTGCATGAAGTTTGCCTCCGTCACATCCTCATGTAGCTCACTGCACTAGCAAAATTCTTTCTGATATTTCATTGGCTCGTGTATGAATGTCTTGCAATCTGTGGCTACTCGTCCCTGGTTTCCTTCTCACCGGCAGCCTCTCTCTCTCTCTCACTAGTGACAAATAAGGATCCGTTCACAGACTTCGCATCCGCTGGCATACCTGAGCGGGGTTTTAAAGCCCATTTAAAAAAAGTATTGCCATATGGCAGTGTCCTAAGATGGTTGCAGATGGATAAGTGTGTTTTGTGTTGAGAGTAAGGCAGTGTGAGTGGGTAGCCGTGGCGGTAATGGTAGCGCCCTCATCTATAAAAGCGTAATGTAAACGCCACGCCAAACACTCAAAATCTAAATTTTTAGTCTCTACCATTTTCTCCGGCCACGTTTTCTGCACACTTATATATTGAGGCAGTTGCTTGAGTAAACCTTACTGGAGGAACCTGGCAGCTTCTGGTGTTACTCTGGTGTATACACGTGGGGGTGAAACTGCTGTGGAGGGTACGACTGCTTGTGTGTTCTCAAAGCTTCTTACCGATAAACACTTGGCCTGTTTTCGTTCGTTACTTTTTGTCAAGATTCTTGTCAATAGTGTATACTCACTGAGTTGTACTGACCGAGTTGTGTTTGCGAGGGTCGAGAGACTGCTCCTGACACCGCCTCCTAGACCACGTTGATCGGCATCTCTGATTTCTGGCCTCTTGGGCTTTACAATATCCACTCTTGAAGCAGTGTATTGAGTTTGTCTCCACCACTGCCTCAGCAAAGTCATTCCACATTTAACTACCCTTACACTAAAGAAATACTTCCTTACTTCCCGATGGCTTATCAGTGTCTTCAGCTTACAACTGTACGTAGTAATCATATCTCGCCTAGTCACAAGTATTTTCACCAGGTGCCAGATCAACTAGGCTGTGATGGATATGCGTGGATTGCGGAATCCCATTTGTTACTATTTCCCATTCGGATGATCTCTTACTGTTACTCTCTGCCTTCTGTCTTTAACGTACTAATTGACCCTCCGGAGCACTTGTGTTTCTAAATTCTTGGCTAATCCCTGATGAGTTACTGTATCAAATGCTTTTCTACAGTCCGAGAAAATGCAATCCACCCAACCCTGTCTTTCTTGTTTTATTACTGTGACTCTTATAGAATTAAAGCAAATTTGTAAGATAGGATTTTTCTCTCCCAAAATCCATTTTTTTCCGTAAAGACTTCTTCCTAAGTGTCCCAATATTTTTTTCCGCACTGTCTTCTCCAGAACTTTTGATAGATGTGTGTTAGAGATACTGGGTGTCCTTTCGTTTATATATAGGAAAGATATTTACCATTTTACAGTTTTCTAACTGGAGAGACTGGATGAATACCTTTGCTATTGGGCCACATAGTTGTTTTGCCCCCTTCTCTCAGCACCCATGGAGATACGTTATCTGGTCCCATTTTTTTTATTACATCCGGCCATTGTAGGAGTCTATTCACATATTTTGTGTTGATGCTTTCCCGCACCAGCCGGGCTGCGGTTCTTACGTTGAACTACGTGCAACCAGCAGTAACAACCTGGTTGATCAGGCTTTGATCCTCCAAACCTGGTCTGGGGTCGGGCCGCAGGGGCGTTGACCCCCGGAAACATCCTTCAGATATCTTTGAGGAGGCTTGTGGGTGTGTTTTTGATGCTGGGTGAGGCTGGTGTGGTCGGTGAGGGGCCTCCTGAGTAGAACTTTGGACAGCGGTTAGCACAAGTCTTGTAGTGGACCAGGCAAACTATATACATGGATTCAAACGTAAGAATAATAAAGCTTAAGTGAGTCAGTAGCCGCCACTCCCGACTACGTTACCAGCTGGTGGGGCCCAAAAGCTTGAGCTTAACCCCCATCACACAGGAGCAGGTGAGTCTGCTCTCCACACTGCCTGGTACTGGTGATAGGTACGTAGTCCTGCTGCTTCTCCCGCCACATCAAAATTGCTTCTGCAAATCTTGACCTGAAAACCACTAGTGCAATACCTGTGTGGAGATTAAACTAGGGATCGATCAGTGTGTATGTGTATGTACTTTCCAGTTTACCTATTTGTGGTTGCAGGGGTCGAGTCACAGCTCCAGGGCCCGCCTTTTCGCTAGTCACTACTAGATCCACACACCCTGCTCCCTGAGCTTTGTCGTATCTCTTCTTAAAACTATGTATGGATCCTGCCTCCACTACATCACTCAAGATTGTTCCACTTCCTGACAACTCAATGGCTGAAGAAATACTTCCTGACATCCCTGTGACTTATCTGAGTTTTCAATTTCCAGTTATCCCCCCTTGTTGCTGTGTCCCATCTCTGAAACTTAAGTGTCCCTATCCACCCCTGTCAATTCCTCTCAGTATTTAATATTTTATTGTTTTCCCTATCTGTCCTGTCAGGTTGATTTCTCTTAACCCCTTAGCTCCAGGACTAGTCTTGTTGCAAACCTTGGTTTTTAATGTTTTTATGTAGCCGTCGTTTTTAATACTTTTATGCAGCCGTGGTTTTTGATACTTTTATGTAGCCGTGGTTTTTGATACTTTTATGCAGCCGTGGTTTTTGATACTTTTATGCAGCCGTGGTTTTTAATATTTATGTAGCCGTGGTTTTTAATATTTATGTAGCCGTGGTTTTTAATACTTTTATGTAAGTTTTTTTTTTTCCTTCTATTGTGGAGCCATATTGTTAGTCCTCTTACAGCGTCTTATTTTTTTCTCCTGTTGTGGATTCCTGTTTTTTCATGATGTGAGAAGTTGGCGTTACCATCCTGGTATGAAGTGACTTACCTGGGGTAAGCCACGTCGTGGCTACAATGGACATCCTCACACATGGAGAGTACAATTTTGTAGTCCATTCTGCGGTATGTTAACGTACTCGCCAGCTCCTCTGACTCTCTTGAGTAGCAAGTTTCTAGTCTAATTGGACAGTTAACGAGAGGATGGAAGACTGGTGTGTGCGTGTGTACACTCACCTAATTGTGGTTGCAGGAGTCGATTCATAGCTTCTGGCCCCGCCTCTTCACGGGTCGCTACTAGGTTCACTCTCTCTCTCTTCTCTATGAGCTTTATCATACCTCTTCTTAAAACTGTGTATGGATCCTGCCTCTACGTCACTTTCCAGATTATTCCACTTCCTAACAACTCTTTTACTGAAGAAATATTTCCTAGCATCCCTGTGACTCATCTGAGTCTTCATCTTTAATTGTGACCCCTTGTTGCTGTGTCCCATCTCTGGAACAGCCTCTCTCTCTCCAATTTGTCAATTTCTCGCAGTATTTTATATGTCGTTATGATGTCTTCCCGTCCCTCTGGCCTCCACTGTCGTCAGGTTGATTTCCCCTAACCTTTCTTAGCTCCCGGTTTAGTCTTGTTGCAAACCTTTGCACTTTCTCTAATTTCTTGACGTGCTTGACCAGGTGTGGGTTTCAAACTGGTGCTGCATACTCCAGTATGGGCCTGACGTACACGGTGTACAGAGTCTTGAACGATTCCTTACTGAGGTGTCGGAATGCTATTCTTAGGTTTGCCAGGCGCCCATATGCTGCAGCAGTTATTTGGTTTATGTGCGCCTCGGGAGATGTTCTCGGTATTGTACTCACCCCAAGATCCTTTTCCTTGAATGGGGTTTACGGTCTTCTTTGCCCTTCCCCGATCTTCAGGACTTTGCATTTCGAGGGGTTAAATTCCATGAACCAGTTGCTGGACCAAGCAACTGTCCAGGTATCTTTGTAGTCCTTCCTGGTCCTCATCCGATTGAATTCTCCTCATTAACTTCACATCGTCTGCAAACAGGGACACTTCTGCATCTATCCCTTTCATCATGTCATTCACATAAACCAGAAACCCCTGTGGAACTCCGCTCGTCATAGGCGCCCACTAACACCTCGTCACGTGCCATGATTCGTTATTCCCCTCTTGTCATGTATTCTCTTTCCCGTTATACCTGTCTGAGCCTCAAGCTTTTGCACTAATCTCTTGTCTGGAACTGTGTCGAAATCCTTCTTGCAGTCCAAGAAAATGCAATCTACGCACCTTCTCTCTCTCTCTCTCTCTTCTTCTCTCTCTCTCTCTCTCTCTCTCTCTCTCTCTCTCTCATCTCTCTTATCCTCTTCATTCTCTCTCTTTCTTCTTCTCTCTCTCTTCTCTTATCTTCTTCTTCTCTTTTCCTTCTCTCTCTCTATCTCTTCCTCTCTCTTCCTCTCTCTTCTCTCTCTCTTCCCCTCTCTCTTCTCTCTCTCTTCTCTCTCTCTTCCTCTCTCTCTTCTCTCTCTCATCTTCTCTCTCTTCTTTCTCTCTCTCTCCTTCTGTTACCTTGTCATATAACTCCAGTAGGTTTGTGACAAGATTTCCCTTCCCTGAAACCATGCTGGTTGTCGTTGTGTGTGTATAGTGTGAGTGTGTGTGTGTGTGTATAGTGTGAGTGTGTGTGTGTGTGTGTATAGTGTGAGTGTGTGTGTTGAGGGGGAAGGTGCAGCTCCAGGAGGGTAAACACACACACTGGTGCATATTGATGATGCCAATAAAGGTATCAATAGCAAGCGAGTGAGTGCTGGCAATTAATTTTTCAGCGCTGTTGTTTCATATCGAGAGAGCTTGGGGCAGGTCGTTCATTAGTAGTGGGTCGTTAATGTGGTCGTTTTTGAGAACTTGGAGTACAAGTTGTTGTTTACAGTGTGTGTGTGTGTGTGTGTTATATGCAAAAAGATCATAGTAAACAGGTAATATCACAATATGCAGAACAACCATTGTGAAAAGAATAGTGAACTTCCAAGTGCTTTCGTGATTTCTCACATTATCAGGTTACTGTAAAAATAAAAGATCAACAGAAAGGCATATCAGTACTAGATTACACCTCGCTGTCAACTTACAACACCTGACTTTTTTATGATGTAGGTAAGTAGTCAAGTACCAGTCAAACACAGCTTATATTATACCAAAGCTTTAAGATTTTAACTTGTTTAATGTATCTTATATTCTTTCCAAATTTTATTAATTATAATTGAATCCAATTTGTATAATCCTAAAGCGATATTCATAATAATTTCAAAACTATTTTTATGATACTTGATTCTGTTATATTTGTCTCGACCATGGACCTGCTTGATATTACTTTCCCGACCTTTTGAAAATCAATTGGATGGTTAAAATCTCTGGCATCAGTAAACAGAGCATTAGAATCTTGCCCAACCAACCTTATTCAACTAAAACTGTGTTGGTTCTCCCTTACCATGAAAACTTTCTTCATGTACCTTCTCTACGTAAGAATTTTAATATCGAAGTTGTATTTAAAAATCTTGATACAGTAAAAAAAATGATAAAAACAAAATTCCCCCCAAAAAATGCTGACGGGTGTCTACAAGATTCCTTGTAAAAAAAAGTGATAAAGTTTATTACGGTCAGACAGAGAAAAGTCTTGAACTAAGATTACAACAACAACAACAAATATAAATATAGCATTAGAAGTGGACGATTCTAATGTTCTGTTTATTCATGTGAGAGATTTTAACCATCCAATTGAGTTTCAAAAGACCGAGAAAGTTATATCAAGCAAGTCATATAATGCACGTCATATAATGCTTGTTAAAACATCATATAATGCTTGTTAAAACACACGTCATGTAATGCTTGTTAAAACACACGTCACGTAATGCTTATTAAAACACGTCATGTAATGCTTGTTAAAACACACGTCACGTAATGCTTGTTAAAATATATAATGCTTGTTAAAAACACACGTCACGTAATGCTTATTAAAATATATAATGCTTGTTAAAAACACACGTCATGTAATCCTTGTTAAAACACACGTCACGTAATGCTTGTTAAAACACACGTCATATAATGCTTGTTAAAACACACGTCATGTAATGCTTGTTGAAACACACGTCATGTAATGCTTGTTGAAACACACGTCATGTAATGCTTGTTAAAACACACGTCATGTAATGCTTGTTGAAACACACAATGCTTGTTAAAACACACGTAATGTAATGCTTGTTAAAATACACGTCATGTAAAGCTTGTTGAAACACACGTCATGTAATGCTTGTTAAAACACACGTCATGTAATGCTTGTTAAAACACACGTAATGTAATGCTTGTTAAAACACACGTCATGTAATGCTTGTTGAAACATACGTCATGTAATGCTTGTTGAAACACACGTCATGTAATGCTTGTTGAAACACACGTCATGTAATGCTTGTTAAGACACACGTCGTATTATGCTTGTTAAGGCTCACGTCATATTGTCATGCTTGTTAAAATAAACTTCATATCACCATGCTTGTTAAAATACACGTCATATCACCATGCTTGTTAAAATACACGTCATATCACCATGCTTGTTAAAATACACGTCATATTATCATGCTTGTTAAAATACACGTCATATCACCATGCTTGTTAAAATACGCGTCATATTATCATGCTTGTTAAAATACACGTCATATCATGCTTGTTAAAATACACGTCATATCATCATGCTTGTTAAAATACACGTCATATCATGCTTGTTAAAATACACGTCATATCATGCTTGTTAAAACACACGTCATATCATGCTTGTTAAAATACACGTCATATTATCATGCTTGTTAAAATACACGTCATATCATCACGCTTGTTAAAATACACGTCATATTATCATGCTTGTTAAAATACATGTCATATTATCATGCTTGTTAAAAGACACGTCATATCATCATGCTTGTTAAAATATACGTCATATTATCATGCTTGTTAAAATACACGTCATATCATCATGCTTGTTAAAATACACGTCATATCATCATGCTTGTTAAAATACACGTCATATATCATGCTTTGTTAAAATACGTCATATCAGTTGTTAAAATACACGTCATATATCATCCTTGTTAAAATACACGTCATATCATGTTTGTTAAAATACACGTCATATTATCATGCTTGTTAAAATACACGTCATATCACCATGCTTGTTAAAATACGCGTCATATTATCATGCTTGTTAAAATACACGTCATATTATCATGCTTGTTAAAATACACGTCATATCATCATGCTTGTTAAAATACACGTCATATCATCATGCTTGTTAAAATACACGTCATATCATGCTTGTTAAAATACACGTCATATATCATGCTTGTTAAAATACACGTCATATCATCATGCTTGTTAAAATACACGTCATATCATCATGCTTGTTAAAATACACGTCATATCATGCTTGTTAAAATACACGTCATATCATGCTTGTTAAAATACACGTCATATCATGTCATGTATCAGTTGGGTTCGTGCAAATTCCTTTGTCAACTTGGAGAAGATAATTTTAGTGTGGTTGTCATTCAAGTTTTTATAATAGATGCTGGAGTGTTTACCTTGGTGTGTTTGTTTGCGTGTGGAGGGGTCACAGGTAACTCATGTTGAAGAGGAAACTTCACACGACGTTTCGGTCTAATCTTGACCATTATCAGGAAGGACCGAAACATCATTTGTTTTCTCTTCAGAATGTGGGTTATTGTGGAGTGTTGCAGCCACAGTATTGTGTGTTTTATTCTTCATCAAATAAGTTGTTTTGAAATGGAGTTTGTGTGGCCACGTGTGAGAGTGGAGGCCATTATATGTTTCAGTGTCCCTCAATACATCCTTCCTCTCACCCGTCATCCTCTTCCCCTTCCAACTACAAAAAATTAAAGTCCCTCGACCTGTGTTCATTGCAGTGCAGGCGAGGAAGATACATTATAATTAGAACTGGAAATCATAGAGGGATTGGTCCCAAATCTGCACACACAAGTAACTTCCTACGAAAGCCAGAGGCTCGGCAGGCGGTGCAAAATACCCCTAGTGAAAAGCAGGGGTGCCATGAGTACGCTAAGAGATAACACATTAAGTGTAAGAGATCCAAGACTTTTCAACAGCTTCCCATCAGACATAAGAGTACCAACAAACCCCTCGCTGTATTTAAGATATATTCTCACGACAGTTCGTTATCAGCTGGAACGTGGTTCGTACATTTCTCTGATTGCGGCCACGAATCTAGGCATGCTAGAGGCCATCGTTGTAATTAACATTTTAAAATATGTAAACCACACATTGTAAGCTTTGCAAGGAAATAAACATTTATTATTATTATTTATTATGGCAGATCAAGCCTTAATCTACCAGGAGGCTTAGTCTGGGAGGCGGCGACGCCCAAAAATATCCTTCAGGAATACCCATCTTGAGGTGGATGTGTCGGTCTATACACAGTTTAATTTAATATCTATTTTAGGGATTTAAGTATTTTAGATGTTAGTTTACTAGTGAACTGTCGACTAAATGACCCTTGTGCAGTAAATACACTTTAAGGAACTGATTCAGCCTTCCACTGGAATGGCTAATTTGGTTCCATCTGGGATTGAAGCGTATATGTATATACTTGTGCTCGTCTTTATTTCAAGCCTATATAGAATTGTGTTGTACTCGAGATGTACAGTGCATTCAAACGTTACTAGAATTATGTACACATAGAACGGGATTTCCAATATAACGTGGTCGAGTGCATGCTTCCATAAAGATTAAACTGCATTGCTACCTCCACTAAGTGCCAGATCAGCCAGGCACTATACCTGTAGGATACCTGTAATGTTTAGTCGGTTCTATGGTCCCAGACCAGGCTTCCTGGTTGATGGCCTGGTCAATCGGGCTGCACATGCTAGCGGCACGTAGTTGTCGTAGGCACCATAGCCCTGAAGAACATGAAGTGACTTTGGCAACTGATCCGGATTCCACCTGAAGACAGCTGATACCTTTCACCCAACTGGAATGTTGCAAACACATTCATGTGCATTGCAACTTTCAACGAAGGTCACTAACAACAGCACTAACACACAGCAGGGAGGAAAAAAGGGCAACTGGTATGTAAGAAACCTTGCCGATATGTTTAGCTAGACCTAAAATAGAACGCGGGATATCCCGGGATGATTGTAGGGAGGGAGGTGGTGTTGGGAAGGAGGGTTGGCTAAGTGGTAGGTGAGGTGGTTCATTTCTAGCTCGCTTATCTTCACCTATTACTCTCGCCCTTCTTCACCTCTCCTCTCTCCTGGAAGGTAATAAAGACCACCACAGAGGACTGCTGTGCATCACATTATATGCACCAAGCAGTGTTTCTTACTGTATAATATAAAACCCAGAGGTGTTTGTATATACACCTAGTGGTTAGTTAAGGTTTGTCAGGAAACAGGACAAGTGTTTCCTGACGTGGGTCTTAGTCATATGATGACCAGCAGCTAGAGCTTTTGGTCATCTGACCGAGGCCTTCCGCTGGCTTACCGGTCCACCTCTTTAAAAATTAGTTACGTATGTTATAACCCTCAGATTTTTAGCGGAGTTTCTCACTATACTAAATATGCCAAGTATTTACTTCATTTCATATTTTAAAGTATTCACAAATGTTCGGTACAGGTGAATTAGCCTTAATGACCCTCTTGCAGTTTATAGGCTTTGAATCTAACTTACTAAATGCAACATTTCAAATTGGCATTCCTGACCTACATAAACCTCTTCACGCTCACGCATTCCCTGCCTCCATTATTCATTCTGTTTATGGATTTCGCATACCACAGTAAACTATCGAACATCTACTTTAAATCATACAGTAGGTGAAATCTGCCGACAAAGGTTCCCTGATTCATAATACTTTAAGTAGCCCTGCACCTCCTACTAATCTCCAAGCTACGGATTCCCTGCATAATATTCACACCGCACATTGACCTCAGACACGACGTCTCCACTGCCTCCAGCCTTCTCCTTGTTGCAACCTTCACCACCCATGGCAATAGGACTTAGTCTCAAACCTACTGACTACCATAACAACATACTTAAGAAAAGTGCCAGAATTATCATAATTAACCAGGACTCCACCATCAGGCGACATGTAATCGGCTCCGCCCTTCCCTCTCACACACGTTGACTTCGCCGCTCTCTCCGCCCTATATGCTGTTTTCAGCTGTCTCTGGATAAGAACTGAAAAAAAAACAGCATTGGGAAAACGTCTTCAATAAATACCTGGCAGGTTTGGGTTTTTTTTTCTTTACATAAATTTGCATGTCATTGTAGGAGGTGGAGTAAGTGAAGTCAGGCAGGACTTTAAATCAAGGGTGAACAGTACAGGCAACTTGATGAATAAACATGCAACACCTGGGTATCTACATGAACACGTTTCGCCAACCAGTGTTCATTCATGTAGGTTCTTCTCCATGTGGTGACCCGGCAATGGCTCCCGAAGGAGTGTCGGAGTTTGTACAAGTGTAGTACCGTTTACAGTCCTATGGCAGGATCACTGTGAGCATTCTTGCCAGGTGGAGTACCGCTTACATCCCTATGGCGGGGGCAGCCCTATGACAAGGGCGCGGTGAGTCGTCTTCGGCCAACCAGTGGGTTTACCAATTAAAGGCAGAGATTATATACTGGAGACAGTAAAAGTAGTAGTAGAGGTTATTTTGAGATGTTTAGTCCCTCAATCTTGCTAGGTGTTCAGATCAACCAGGCTGTGATGGATATGTGGGGCAGCTGGCCTCCAGCAGCAACAGCCTGGTTGACCAGGCTAGTATCAGACGAGCCTGGCCCATGTCCGGGCTCCAGGAGTAGACACTCGAAACTCTGATGAGTTACTGCACCTCTCCGGCTCCAATATGTAAAAGTCTCTAACCTCATGCATCTGTTTTAGTTTTTCTCAAGGCTGAGGGACTGAACCCCTATATAGTGTGAGGGACTGAACCCCTATATAGTGTGAGGGACTGAACCCCTATATAGTGTGAGGGACTGAACCCCTATATAGTGTGAGGGACTGAACCCCTATATAGTGTGAGGGACTGAACCCCTATATAGTGTGAGGGACTGAACCCCTATATAGTGTGAGGGACTGAACCCCTATAGGGCGAGGGACTGAACCCCTATATGATGTGAGGGACTGAACCCTATATAGTGTGAGGGACTGAACCCTATATAGTGTGAGGGACTGAACCCCTATATAGGGCGAGGGACTGAACCCCTATATAGTGTAAGGGACTGAACCCCTATATAGGGCGAGGGACTGAACCCCTATATAGTGTGAGGGACTGAATCCCTATATAGTGTGAGGGACTGAACCCCTATATAGTGTGAGGGACTGAACCCCTATATAGTGTGAGGGACTGAACCCCTATATAGTGTGAGGGACTGAACATCGCAAAATTACCTCCAATTATTTCACTGTCCAGTATATAATCTCTGTATTGGATTGACAGGGTTGTTAGGTGAGAGGACACATGTGCAACTAATGCCACAATAAAATGTGGCATTAGTTGCACATGTATCCTTTTACCTAATATTGATGGCAATTATGTCAACATTTTTACAATTGTAATCGTTCCTGATGGATGAACTTGTCCATAAATAAAGATACCCAGATGTTTCACACATCTTATTTGGTAAAGTGATGATGTTAGTGGGGTTTCTCCTTTGTTTACATATTGTAAGTTGGGGAATCATCGGCACTTAGACCAGGCTTGATTGTTCCTTCGTCTCTCTGAAGGCGCTACCTGGAGCGTGTTCTGACCACGCGGTCGGGTCCCAGGCCAGGTTACCTGGTGGATCACCTGATCAACCAAGCTGTTGGTCCTAGCCGCACAAAGTCCATTGTCAGCACCAGAGCCCGACTGATTATGAAATGGTTATAATCACAACCATAATGTTTAAAGTGGTGGACCGGGAAGCTAGCAGAAGGCCTCGGTCAGATGACCAAAAGCTGGTGCAGCAGGTCATCATATGATTAAGACCCGCGTCAGGAAATACTTGTCCTGTTTCCTGACAAATCTTGTTTAACCTAACCGACTGATCAGATGCTTTCCTCCAGTATCAGCCCAGGGAAGCTGTTGTTGACCAGCCTTCCTGCCTCTGATAGCATCTCTGCAGCTGCCCCAAACTCTGCACTAACCATCTCTTTGATGTGTTCCACTTGTATTCCAGTTTAAACATCCCCTCTCTTCATCTACCCTTGCCTTCTCTCTCTTCCTCTCCCCTTCCCTTCTCTCTTCCTCTCCCCTTCCATTCTCTCTTCCTCTCCCCTTCCCTTCTCTCTTCCTCTCCTTCCCTTCTCTCTTCCTCTCCCCTTCCATTCTCTCTTCCTCTCCCCTTCCCTTCTCTCTTCCTCTCCCCTTCCCTTCTCTATTCCTCTCCCCTTACATTCTCTCTTCCTCTCCCCTTACATTCTCTCTTCCTCTCCCCTTCCCTTCTCTTCTCTCTTCCTCTACCCTTCCCTTCTCTCTTCCTCTCTTCCTCCCTCCTTCCCTTCTCTCTTCCCTCCCTTCCATTCTCTCTTCCTCTCCCCTTCCTTCTCTCTTCCTCTCCTTCCCTTCTCTCTTCCTCTCCCTTCCATTCTCTTTCCTCTCCTTCTTCCTCTTCCTCTCCTTCCCTTCTCTTCCTCTCCTTCTTCTCTCTTCCTCTCCCTTCATTCTCTCTTCCTCTCCCTTCCATTCTCTCTTCCTCTCCTTCTTCTCTCTTCCTCCTCCCCTTCCTTTCTCTCTCTCCTCTCCCCTTCTTCTCTCTTCCTCTCCCTTCCCTTCTCTCTTCCTCTCCCCTTCTCCTTCTCTCTTCCTCTTCCTTCCTTCCCTTCTCTCTTCCTCTCCCTCTTCCTCTTCTTCCTCTCCTTCCTTCCTCCTTCCTTCCCTTCTCTCTTCCTCTCCTTCCCTTCTCTCTTCCTCTCCCTTCCTTCTCTCTTCCTCTCCCTTCCCTTCTCTCTTCCTCTCCCCTTCCTTCTCTCTTCCTCTCCCTTCTCTTCTCTCTTCCCTCTCCCCTTCCCTTCTCTCTTCCTCTACCCTTCCTTTCTCTCTTCCTCTCTCCCCTTCCCTTCTCTCTTCCTCTCCCTTCCCTTCTCTCTTCCTCTCCCTTCCCTTCTCTCTTCCTCTCCCCTTCCTTCTCTCTTCCTCTCCCTTCCTTCTCTCTTCCTCTCCCCTTCCCTTCTCTCTTCCTCTCCCCTTCCCTTCTCTCTTCCTCTCCCCTTCCCTTCTCTCTTCCTCTCCCCTTCCCTTCTCTCTTCCTCTCCCCTTTCCTTCTCTCTTCCTCTCCCCTTCCCTTCTCTCTTCCTCTCCCTTCCTTCTCTCTTCCTCTCCCCTTCCCTTCTCTCTTCCTCTCCCTTCCCTTCTCTCTTCCTCTCCCTTCCTTCTCTTCCTCTCCTTCCCTCTCTCTCCTTCCTTCTCTCCCCTTCCCTTCCTCTCTCCTCTCCTTCCTTCTCTCTTCCTCTCCCTTCCTTCTCTCTTCCTCTCCCCTTCCCTTCTCTCTTCTCTCCTTCCCTTCTCTCTTCCTCTCCCTTCCTTCTCTCTTCCTCTCCTCCCTTCCCTTCTCTCTTCCTCTCCCCTTCCCTTCTCTCTTCCCTCCTCTCCTTCCTCTCCTTCCTTCTCTCTTCCTCTCCCTTCCCTTCTTCTCTCCTTCCTTCTCTCTTCCTCTCCTTCCTTCTCTCCTCTCCTTCTTCTCTTCCTTCTTCCTCTCTCTCCTCCTTCCCTTCTCTCTTCCTCTCCCTTCCCTTCTCCTTCTCTCTTCCTCTCCCTTCCCTTCTCTCTTTCCTCTCCCTTCCTTCCTTCTCTTCCTCCCTCCTTCTTCCTTCCTCTACCTTCCTTCTCTCTTCCTCTCCTCTTCTCTCTCCTCTACCCTTCCCTTCTTCTCTTCCTCTCCTCCTTCCTCTCTCCCTCTCCTTCCTTTCTCTCCTTCCTCTCCCTATCCCTTTCCTCTTCCTCTCCCCATCCTCTTCCTCTCCTTCTCCCCATCCCTCTTCCTCTCCCCTTCTCTCCTTCCCTCTTCCTCTCCCTGCACAACCTAATGGGAATGACACTTTCTTTATGACCTTCTGACTTCTGCAAAAATGTGGTCATTGTTAGTGTTGTTGGTGACAGTGGCCGCCCTGAATGCCTCTTTATCTCTCAGTGCTCGGCATGTCGTGGCGTCGCTGATTCTTCCAACTATGTTGCCGCCTTAAATTTATTTGTTCACTTGAGCGCAAGTTTTCTTACTGTAATCAGCTGTTTTTTGGGTCTGGCTCAGCGGTTCGTATGTTTATGGGGAGGTATAGCAGGTACCCAGGTACCCATTTTACTGATGGGTGAACATAGACAACCGGTGTAAGGAAACACGTCCAATGTTTCCACCCCTACTCCGGGAATCGAACCTGGACCCTCACCGTGTGAAGCGAGAGCTTTTGCCTCCAGGCCAAGTCAAAATAGAACTTCAAATAGAACGAAAGGAACACGTGAAAGACCTGGGAATAATTATGTCAGCTGGCCTTTCCTTCAAAAAAAAAAAAAAACAGTAAGACCAAGCTCACGACAGCCAGGAGGATTATGGGATGGATAATGTGACCTTTCAAAGAAAGGTAAGTTATGCCATTGGTGACACTTTTTAAGTCGTTTGTGCTTCCTCATTTGGAATATTGCTCGGTGTTGACGGCACCGTTCAGGAAGGAGAAATAACAGAGCTGGAACTTGTAGAAAGGTTGTATACTACCCACATAAAGCTAATAAAACATTTAAATTACTGAGAAAGCCTTAGTGTTAAATATGTAGGTACTGGAGCGGAGAAGATATACGGGATAATATATACCTGGAAAGTACTTGAAGGCCTTGTCCCAAATCTGTACACTGCATTAACAACATACTGGAGCGAGAGATATGAGAGGAAGTGAAAAGTATATACCGTGAAAAGCAGGGGTGCGGTGGGCACAATAATGGAACACTGTATCAACGTCCGTGGCCCAAACTATTCAACATCTTAACAGAAGATATCAGAAACACTGCTCGCACTAGGGTAAAACTCTTCAAGAGGAAACTGGACAAGTATCTTCACCAGGTGCTAGATCAACAAGGCTGTGATGGATATGTGGGTCAGCGGGCCACCAACAGCAACAGCCTGGTTGGCCAGGCTAGCACCATACTAGTCTGGCCCAAGGCCGGGCTCCGGAAGTAGAAAAACTTTCGGAACTCATCAAAGGTACAGTTGAAGGTTTGAGACGCTTATATCTTGCTATTGGCGATAAGATTTGGGGTGACAGTGTGGCTCTGATGTGGGTTGGTTGTAGAGAGGGGAATGGAGGGTTGGAGTTTAAGAGAACGTGTATTGGTTGAGATGATGATGGGGCAGAGGTTGAGAACCACTAAATGTCAGGTAGTGGGTATTGGAAACAGATGCGCGGCTTCTGGGGATCAATGTGTGGTAGAGACGATCATACCCAAGGGGGTAGGGTAGTGTTGGGTTGAGAGTGAGGGAGGGAGTGAATGAGTGAGTAGTGTGCACGTGAGTACAGGAAGGTCTTTTTCTTGGTGTGAAAAAAAGTAAGTTGTGGACTAGTGTTGAGTACAAAAGGGATCAAGATCAAGAAAGTATAGGTAAGAGCCTTGTGGGATGAGTAGGGAAGTGGGGATAGTGGAAGAGAAGATTAGTGAGAGGAAGGTTATGAGTAGAAGAGATAGTGCCAAGGCTTAACCCTTCAGATAGGCGATTGTGGGGGCGGACTGGAGAAAGAGGAGGGGCAGTCTGAGGACGAGAATGCATCGTTCTTAGTTGGTGGAAGTGTTGATTCTTGGGTAGCTTGCAGCAGGCTTGGTCTTGGGAGGGGAGGCAGCTCAGTTGTAGGTGTTATTTAGCGTGGATCATTTGTGGAAGAGCCATTCTCAAATTTCTTGAAGTTGGTTCTGGAGAGGTGATACAGTTTTGTTTTATTACCAGAAGTAAAACGGAGTGGTTTAATGAACTCCAGAACTTGGGTAAGAGTAAAATGGTGTAGTGTCTCACAAGTGAATTTAACAGACCCAGCACAACAACCTTTGTACAGTTGTGTGCAGGTTATGGTGTCCTCATTCAAACATGTGTAGAAATCAGTCTGTCTTCACATACACACTCATCGCTTTTGAAACACAGGCTACACTCACACATATATGTTGTTTATATTCTCAACACATTGCAAGTCTAACCATGGTTCTCATGACTCACGAAATCGTAATAACACGATTGTAAACAAACCACGGTGCGGGTGGGGTTTAAACCCATGGCGAGTGAGTCTTAAAACTCCAGGCCAGTGAGTAAGCCATGGTTATCATTGTGCATACTGTTTCCATGGTAATTTGCTTAAAAATGCCCACAAAATTTCATGCAGATGTATTTTACATCTTAACACTATGTGAATGAGTAGACCCACAACCTTTATGACCTCGATTGCTCCTAAGTTTTTTAACTACATTCTTAAGCTACACACCGAAAGTGTCTACATTAACAGTCACCAAAATGTTCACTCGGGAATAATGCTGTAACTATATATTTTTTTGTATCATAACACAAACTTTTCATTAATATGTGGCCCTTTTATGTAGGTTTTTTGTATCATAACACATATATGTCGCCGTTTTATGTAGTTAAAGTTGTAGCAGTGAAAATGTCAAAAATCACAATTTAGTTATTGTTGTATAAAGTAGCAGATGCAACTCACTAACAGTGGAGCACTAGTGCGACTTGCAAACATTTTTCTCTCGTTAAACATCTTGTTGCTTGCTGATTTCCCTGTGAATCCTAAAATGTATGAATGTGGCAAAGAAGGTCCCAGAAGGCAGTTTGTACACTCACACGCAGATGAACTCTTACGACTCCGTGACAAATTTGGCCGAACATCAGCAAATAGTAGAATCTTTCAGATTATAAAATATTTTTGACCTTGTATTAACATATTAAAAATCGGGCACGGAGCATAAGCGTGTCAAACTCACCTAACTTGGACCACAACCTAAATGAAATTCAAATCCTTACCCATATATATATACATATATGTGTATGTATGTCGTACGGTAAAACTTGCTATTTTGGCTTAAATAGCAACCCTCTTCTTGACGAATAAGCCAAGTGAAAATTTGTGTATGCAATAATTTCGCAAAAATCATTTTCAACGTACCGAAAAAAAATATATTTCATTGTGTTTGTTTATTATTAAATTATTGTAAACTTATCTAAAATATATTTAGTTGGATTAGGCTAAATTAAATTGAGCTTGTTATAATACGGTTAGGCAAGTTTTCTAAGGTTCTTTTGGTACAAAATTATTAATTTTTACATTAACATAAACAAAAAAATGTATATCTTTAAACGTACAAAGAAAATTTTTGAAAGAGACTTAATTTTAAATGAGATCTTGCTAATTGACCAGTTTTACCTATTCGGCACCACATACACACACACACACACACACACACACACACACACTCACTCACTCACTCACTCACTCTCAGCAAAACACCAGCACTCATGAGTGTATACAGTATTTATACAGTATTCAACAAATTCGATTTCAGCAATATATACACTATATATACACTGTCTCTCTCTGCGAAGACAAAGAATAAATGAACTCGTTAATTAAAGTTTCAAGACTCAAGAAAGAAAAGAAACACGTGTTAGAGAAATATAAAATTTTGGGCAAAGTGATGGCAACGAAGAAATAAATGAAATATTGAAGTTCCACTTTGACTCTGTGTTCAGTGAACCATTAATCAAATTAATGACTGACAACCCAAACAAGTTTTTGATGAAAGATACTCAGTACTACCAACACCTCCATAATTTCTGACAAAAGGAACACTATATACAAAACTCAAGAGGGTCACCAAATAGAACGAAAGAAACACGTAAAGGACTTGGGAATAATTATGTCTGCTGATCTGTCTTTTAAAGACCATAACAAAACAAAAATCACAACAGCCAGGAAGATGACGGGGTGGGTATTGAGAACTTTCAAAACAAGGGAAATAATGCCGATGGTGACTCTTCAAATCGCTAGTGCTCCCTCACTTAGAATATTGCTCTGTGCTGACAGCCCCGTTCAGGGCAGGAGAAATATCAGAGCTGGAACAAATACAGAGATCGTTTACGGCTCACATTGAGCCAGTGAAACATCTAAATTACTGGGAACACCTTCAAGTCTTGAACATGTACTCATTGGAGCGGAGGAGAGAGAGATACATGATAATATATACCTGGAAAGTACTCGAGGGCCTGGTCCCAAATCTGCACACTGCCATAACAACATACTGGAGTGAGAGATATGGGAGAAAGTGTAAAATAAACCCAGTGAGGAGCAGGGGTGCGGTGGGGACAATACGGGAGCACTGTATTAACATCCGGGGTCCCAGACTATTCAACATCTTACCAGAAGATATCCGAAACACGGATGGAACCAGTGTAGAAGCCTTCAAGAGGAAACTGGACAAATATCTTCACCAGGTGCCAGATCAACCAGGCTGTGACGGATATGTGGAGCAGCGGGCCTCCAGCAGCAACAGCCTGGTTGACCAGGCAAGCACCAGACGAGCCTGGCCCATGGACGGGCTCAGAGAGTAGATAAACTCTCGAAACTCTTCAAAGGTATAAGGTATAACCTTAATCCCACTTTATCTTGAAGTCATTGATATTATGCCATGCATTCTACCTCAGACCCAGACTCTTGAAATTCCATATTCATTAAGAAATGAAAATAAAAAATCCTTTGAAGTGCCTTGACTAGTGTGTCCAAACGGAGTCTGGACACACTACTTATCCCAGCCATTAAAAAGTCACTGCTTCAGCTTTCATGCAAGGATAGTCCAGAAATAGGTTTAATCTTAATATGAGTGCCATACTCTTTACACTGGGTCTGCCTCCAGGTTGCCCTAACAATGTTGAGTGGGTCGGCATGTTCACCGCTTCTCTTGACGCTGGTCATTATAACACTAAAGAGCAGGTTGAGAGCCTTCCAGTGTACACATAATAAAGAGTTACAAGTCAGGACCCAACCTGTAGTAGCAATCTTAGTGGAAGCAATATCTAATGTAGTTTGTTACCTAGCAATATTATCCTGTCTGAGTTTTCCTCAACTGAGAATACTTATATGTAGATTAAACACAGTGTGGGCAACCTGCGACCTTAGCGTGTAAAGAGATGATAGCGTGGGCAAGTGAAATGATAGGTTGTCCCTCTAGGAGAGTCTGCTATTCCGTGATTTGATTAAAGACTAGCAAAATTGAGAGCTTGCGAGCGATGTTTCGCCAAAGATTGAAGTTATCAAGAGGAAACTGGACCACTACCTGCTCAGCTTGGTTGTGATTTAAGGCCCGCGGGCCACTAGCAGTAACAGTCAAGTTGACCAGGTGGTCAACGAGAAGGTCTGGTCTTAGATCGGGCTATGAAGGTAGAAGAACCCTGGAAACCGATCACAGTTATGTCATCGGGTAATTTTTGCGTTTTAGATGTAATTCATTTAAACTCGTAGTGATATTCGCGGCTTTGATGTCATTGTTGCTAATATAACTCTCAGTGAGATCTGTGCACTCATTAAGTGTTCAACTTTACTAACATTTTGTTGCACATAATAACTTTGAGCTAAAATGTCACCATAGAGATAACAGATGAGCTAAAAATGTCACCATCGAGATAACACAAGTAATTTTAACGTACAAAACAAGTATTATACACAATATAAGTTATCTTGTAACAAGTGAAATCAACCCGGTAAATATACTCTCGTGTCAGGTAGTAATATTTACACCTTATATTGCGTATTCACAACTAACACAAAAACTGCAAATCCAATTAACAATAGTGAATAATAAGTTGAAATGACGAGGCTGTAACCACTCTCCCAACTAACTTACGATGATTTTTTATCCGTCTTAGAAGATTATCAAGTTAAGAGTGTGGTGGCTTCATAATGTTCCACGACAGACCGAAACGTCGTATTATTTCATCTGAAATTTATGGATTAGTTGAGTGGTTGCAGCCTCGCTATTGTGAGTTGTATTCTGTATATTGTTCATTCATATACGACAGACTAGCAGTGTTTCCAAGGTCTTGTGAGGACCTAACTCGTCATTGGGTATGTCACTTGCTAACCACCACAAAACTCAACATAATCTGTTAACATTAACCACTTCTTCTACAGCAACACAATATCCAGCTTAGTAAATACATTTTTTTTTCACTTAGTCATACATACGTAACTTGAAATTGAATCGGTAGTAGATTAGTAGGTGGCAACCTTCCGTGGAGGTGAAACTCTCCTGAAACCTGTTAAACGTTTCACCCTTTGGCAGGATTGTTGCTATTTTTGTTTTATGAACCTGCTAGGGCTTCCATAATCAGTATCTTATTAAAATCTAAATATCAAATTTTATCATTTAAAATAATAATAATCATTAATAAAAAAATAAACAATCTATACAATTTGTCAGTCATATTTTGTGTGGTTGTACTGGAATATTGTCTATTATATTTTGTGTGGTTGTACTGGAATATTGTCTATCATATTTTGTGTGGTTGTACTGGAATATTGTCTATCATATTTTGTGTGGTTGTACTGGAATATTGTCTATCATTTATTTGTGTGGTTGTACTGGAATATTGTCTATCATATTTTGCGTGGTCGTACTGGAATATTGTCTATCATATTTTGTGTGGTTGTACTGGAATATTGTCTATCATATTTTGTGTGGTTGTACTGGAATATTGTCTATCATATTTTGAGTGGTTGTACTGGAATATTGTCTATCATATTTTGTGTGGTTGTACTGGAATATTGTCTATCATATTTTGTGTGGTTGTACTGGAATATTGTCTATCATATTTTGTGTGGTTGTACTGGAATATTGTCTATCATATTTTGTGTGGTTGTACTGGAATATTGTCTATCATATTTTGCGTGGTCGTACTGGAATATTGTCTATCATATTTTGTGTGGTTGTACTGGAATATTGTCTATCATATTTTGTGTGGTTGTACTGGAATATTGTCTATCATATTTTGTGTGGTTGTACTGGAATATTGTCTATCATATTTTGTGTGGTTGTACTGGAATATTCACTTACGTGATCTGCAGACGCCTGTGACCACAGGCAAGGGTATAACCATTCGACTAGGTTGAACAGTTCATGAATATGCAAGATGGTAGTTAAATCTTATAAACATCTACCTACCTTCTGTATATACTTACCTTTCCTGTATAATTCTTACTAGTTCTTATTAATATAGGTTTCTTAATGGTTATATTCCTGCAGTATTTCCTATCCAATTGGAACATTCAGGCCGGAGGCCAAGCATTAGTGGGCGGCGACATCCTTAAACTTTAACCGTAATCACATAACATAATCACTCAAAAAAAGATCAGTCTACACACAAATTATACTGATAACTTAGTCTGTGAGCATCTCTGCAGGTGTGAGCTTCTTGAAGTTATAGACCACAACATAAATCCGGGTTACAAACTCGATGCAAGTACTCCTTCTCTCATGAAAACTAATTAAAGACTAACACAACGAACATATCTCTATTACTCTAAATATAGGCAGTCTCTCTCTCTCTCTCTCTCTCTCTCTCTCTCTCTCTCTCTCTCTCTCTTCTCTCTCTTTCTTCTCTCTCCCTCTCTTCTCTCTCTCTCTCTCTCTTCTCTCTCTCCTTCTCTCTTTCTCTTCTCTTCTCCTCCTCTCTTCTCTCTCTCTTTTCTCTCTCTCTCTCTCTCTCTTCTCTCTCTCTTTCCTCTCTCTCTCTCTCTCTCTCTCTCTCTCTCTCTCTCTCATAATGGATACCATCAGCTAAGAAGCTGGTCTGGGAGAGGACCGCAGGGACGATGCCCATGGGGATCAAACATAGGTAGACTACACTACTGGTAGGTATCACACTTAGGTAGACTACACTACTGGTAGGTATCACACTTAGGTAGACACTACACTACTTGTAGGTATCACACTTAGGTAGACTACACTACTGGTATCACACTAGGTAGACACACTACTGGTAGTATCACACTTAGGTAGACTACACTACTGGTAGGTATCACACTTAGGTAGCACACACTGGTAGGATCACACTTAGTAGACTACACTACTTGTAGGTATCACACTTAGGTAGACTACACTACTGGTAGGTATCACACTTAGGTAGACTACACTACTGGTAGGTATCACACTTAGGTAGACTACACTACTTGTAGGAATCACACTTAGGTAGACTACACTACTGGTAGGTATCACACTTAGGTAGACTACACTACTGGTAGGTATCACACTTAGGTAGACTACACTACTTGTAGGTATCACACTTAGGTAGACTACACTACTTGTAGGTATCACACTTAGGTAGACTACACTACTGGTAGGTATCACACTTAGGTAGACTACACTACTGGTAGGTATCACACTTAGGTAGACTACACTACTGGTAGGTATCACACTTAGGTAGACTACACTACTTGTAGGAATGAAACATAGGTAGACTACACTACTGGTAGGTACGAACAATTTTGTCACCGTTATTCTTCTTCCTTCCTTCTGCTCTTCTATCCTTGATTCATATTCCTCGATATACGCGATAATCGTGGGCTTGGAAGTGTTCTGTTTGTGTTTCCCATGTACTAGGTAAGAGGCTGATCTCGGGCCAGGATTTGATGGCTAGCGGGTGGCTAGCAGCAAGCTTGGTTGACCAGACAGGCTGGCTGGCTGGCTGGCTGGCTGGCTGGCTGGCCTCAAGCCAGGCTACGAGGGTACAACAACCCTGGAAACAGGTCACAGGTATGAAGCTTGAGAAGTGGCAGGTGAGAGGCACTGAAGAAGACACTCCTGCTGCTCTCGTCTCTTCCTTATGTTACCTGCTTTTGTCTTCATCCTCTTTGTCTCCGTTTTATTCGTCTTTTTGTCTTCATCGTCTTGGATTTTTATGACAACTTCAGCTCCTTACTGTGAACCAGTCATTTTCTTCGTGCTTTTCTTTTTCTTCTCCCTCCCTCTCCCCTTATCTCTCTCTCTCTCTCTCTCTATATATATATATATATATATATATATATGATGATACTGTGCTTATGGGAGATTCTAAAGAAAAGTTGCAAAGGTTAGTGGACGAGTTTGGGAGAGTGTGTAAAGGTAGAAAGTTAAAAGTGAACATAGATAAGAGTAAGGTGATGAGGGTATCAAACGATTTAAATAAAGAAAAATTGGATATCACATTGGAGAGAGGGATTATGGAAGAAGTAAATGTTTTCAGATATTTGGGAGTTGATGTGTCAGCAGATGGGTTTATGAAGGATGAGGTTAACCATAGAATTGATGAAGGAAAAAAGGTGAGTGGTGCATTGAGGTATCTGTGGAGACAAAAACGTTATCCATGGAGGCAAAGAAGGGAATGTACGAAAGTATTGTGGTACCAACACTCTTATATGGGTGTGAAGCATGGGTTGCAAATGCTGCAGCGAGGAGGAGGCTGGAGGCAGTGGAGATGTCCTGTCTAAGGGCAATGTGTGGTGTAAATATTATGCAGAAAATTCGGAATGTGGAAATTAGGAGAAGGTGTGGAGTTACTAAAAGTATTTGTCAGAGGGCTGAAGAGGGGTTGTTGAGGTGGTTTGGTCATTTAGAGAGAATGGATCAAAGTAGAATGACTTGGAGAGCGTATAAATCTGTAGGGGAAAGGAAGGCGGGGTAGGGGTCGTCCTAGAAAAGGTTGGAGGGAAGGGGTAAAGGAGGTTTTGTGGGCGAGGGGCTTGGACTTCCAGCAAGCATGTGTGAGCGTGTTAGATAGGAGTGAATGGAGACGAATGGTTTTTGGGACATGACGATCTGTTGGAGTGTGAGCAGGGTAACATTGTGTGAAGGGATTCAGGGAAATTGATTTAGTTGGACTTGAGTCCTGGAAATGGGAAGTACAATGCCTGCACTTTAAAGGAGGGGTCTGAGATAGTGACAGCTGGGAGGGACTTTTCTCAGCTGTCGTATCTGAGCTCCTCTGCAAAGACAGTGATTATGTATGAGTGTGGTGAAAGTGTTGAATGATGATGAAAGTTTTTTCTTTTTGGGGATTTTCTTTCTTTTTGGGTCACCCTGCCTCGGTGGGAGACGGCCGACTTGTTGAAAAAAAAAAAAAAAATATATATATATATATATATATATATATATATATATATATATCTCTCCTTCCTTAATCCACCTTGTCTCCTTACTCCTCCTCTTCGTCCTTGCACCTCCCCCTACTTACTACTACTTGCCTTCCTTACTCTTCCTCACACCTCTGTACTACAAGACATCTTCCTACTCCACCTTTCATGCTAGAAAATGGTAGGGTGGAGGGTTGTCAATATGTGGTCCGTGGCGACCCTGTACGCCCTCTAAGTTATTACAAGTCACCACCAAAAGCTTGTCATCAAGTATTGCTCCCTCTACATCGCTGCATTCCCTCCTAAGTAACAAAAAATACACGTCATCGTACACGAAAATGTTTGAAAGCACTGGTAGGCAGTGGTCACCCGTGGCTGTGTTGTGTGATGGATGATGTAGTGGTCACCCGTGGCTGTGTTGTGTGATGGATGATGTAGTGGTCACTCGTGGCTGTGTTGTGTGATGGATGATGTAGTGGTCACCCGTGGCTGTGTTGTGTGATGGATGATGTAGTGGTCACTCGTGGCTGTGTTGTGTGATGGATGATGTAGTGGTCACCCGTGGCTGTGTTGTGTGATTGATGATGGTGGTCACGTGGCTGTGTTGTATGGATGATGTAGGTCACCCGTGGCTGTGTTGTGTGATGGATGATGAGTGGTCACTCGTGTCTGTGTTGTGATGGATGATGTAGTGGTCACCCGTGGCTGTGTTGTGTGATGGATGATGCAGTGGTCACCCGTGGCTGTGTTGTGTGATGGATGATGCAGTGGTCACCCGTGGCTGTGTTGTGTGATGGATGATGTAGTGGTCACCCGTGTCTGTGTTGTGTGATGGATGATGTAGTGGTCACTCGTGGCTGTGTTGTGTGATGGATGATGCAGTGGTCACCCGTGGCTGTGTTGTGTGATGGATGATGCAGTGGTCACCCGTGGCTGTGTTGTGTGATGGATGATGCAGTGGTCACCTGGCTGTGTTGTGTGATGGATGATAGTGGTCACCGTGGCTTGTGTTGTGATGGATGATGCAGTGGTCACCCGTGGCTTGTTGTGTGATGGATGATGAGTGGTCACTCGTGGCTGTGTTGTGTGATGGATGATGCAGTGGTCACCCGTGGTCTGTGTGTGTGATGGATGATGCATGGTCACTCGTGGCTGTGTTGTGTGATGGATGATGCAGTGGTCACCCGTGGCTGTGTTGTGTGATGGATGATATAGTGGTCACTCGTGGCTGTGTTGTGTGATGGATGATACAGTGGTCACTCGTGGCTGTGTTGTGTGATGGATGATGTAGTGGTCACCGTGGCTTGTTGTGATGGATGATGCATGGTCACCCGTGGCTGTGTTGTGATGGATGATGCAGTGGTCACCGTGGCTTGTTGTGTGATGGATGATATAGTGGTCACTCGTGGCTGTGTTGTGTGATGGATGATGTAGTGGTCACCCGTGGCTGTGTTGTGTGATGGATGATGCAGTGGTCACTCGTGGCTGTGTTGTGATGGATGATGCAGTGGTCACTCGTGGCTGTGTTGTGATGGATGATGCAGTGGTCACTCGTGGCTGTGTTGTGATGGATGATGCAGTGGTCACTCGTGGCTGTGTTGTGTGATGGATGATGCAGTGGTCACTCGTGGCTGTGTTGTGATGGATGATGCAGTGGTCACCCGTGGCTGTGTTGTGATGGATGATGCAGTGGTCACCCGTGGCTGTGTTGTGATGGATGATGCAGTGGTCACCCGTGGCTGTGTTGTGTGATGGATGATGCAGTGGTCACTCGTGGCTGTGTTGTGTGATGGATGATGCAGTGGTCACTCGTGGCTGTGTTGTGATGGATGATGCAGTGGTCACCCGTGGCTGTGTTGTGATCGATGATGCAGTGGTCACACTCGTGGCTGTGTTGTGATGGATGATGCAGTGGTCACTCGTGGCTGTGTTTGTGATGGATGATGCAGTGGTCACTCGTGGCTGTGTTGTGATGGATGATGCAGTGGTCACTCGTGGCTGTGTTGTGATGGATGATGCAGTGGTCACCGTGGCTGTGTTGTGATGGATGATGCAGTGGTCACTCGTGGCTTGTGTGATGGATGATGCAGTGGTACCCGTGGCTGTTGTGATGGGTGATGCAGTGGTCACCCGTGGCTTTAGTGATAGGATGTGTGATGGATGATGCAGGTCACCGTGGCTGTGTTGTGATGGATGATGCAGTGGTCACTCGTGGTTGTTGTGATGGATGATGCAGTGGTCACTCGTGGCTGTGTTGTGATGGATGATGCAGTGGTCACTCGTGGCTGTGTTGTGATGGATGATGCAGTGGTCACCCGTGGTTGGATGATGATGCAGTGATCGATCTGTTTTGATGGATGATGCAGTGGTCACCCGTGGCTGTGTTGTGTGATGGATGATGCAGTGGTCACTCGTGGCTGTGTTGTGATGGATGATGCAGTGGTCACCGTGGCTGTGTTGTGATGGATGATGCAGTGGTCACCCGTGGCTGTGTTGTGATGGATGATGCAGTGGTCACCCGTGGCTGTGTTGTGATGGATGATGAGTGGTCACTCGTGGCTGTGTTTGTGATGGATGATGCAGTGGTCACCCGTGGCTGTGTTGTGATGGATGATGCAGTGGTCACCGTGGCTTTTGGATGGATGATGCATGTACGTCTGTGTGTGATGGATGATGCAGTGGTCACCCGTGGCTTGTGTTGTGATGATGATGCAGTGGTCACTCGTGGCTGTGTTGTGTGATGGATGATGCAGTGGTCACTCGTGGCTGTGTTGTGATGGATGATGCAGTGGTCACCGTGGCTGTGTGGATGGATGATGCAGTGGTCATGTGGTGTTGTGATGGATGATGCAGTGGTCACTGGCTGTGTTGTGATGGATGATGCATGGTCACCGTGGCTGTGTTTGTGATGGATGATGCAGTGGTCACTCGTGGCTGTGTTGTGATGGATGATGCAGTGGTCAGCGGATGGATATGCGTGGTCATGTGTTGTGTGATGGATGATGAGTGGTCACCCGTGGCTGTTGTGTGATGGATGATGCAGTGGTCACCGTGGCTGTGTTGTGATGGATGATGCAGTGGTCACCCGTGGCTGTTTGTGATGATGATGAGTGTACTGTGTTGGATGATGATGCATGGTCACTGCTATGGATGATGATCAGTGTCACTTGTGTGTTGTGATGGATGATGCAGTGGTCACCCGTGGCTTGTGTGTGATGGATGATGCAGTGGTCACTCGTGGCTGTGTTGTGATGGATGATGCAGTGGTCACCCGTGGCTGTGTTGTGATGGATGATGCAGTGGTCACCGTGGCTGTGTTGTGATGGATGATGCAGTGGTCACTCGTGGCTGTGTTGTGATGGATGATGCAGTGGTCACCCGTGGCTGTGTTGTGATGGATGATGCAGTGGTCACTCGTGGCTGTGTTTTGATGGATGATGCAGTGGTCACTCGTGGCTGTGTTGTGATGGATGATGCAGTGGTCACCCGTGGCTGTTTTGTGATGGATGATGCAGTGGTCACTCGTGGCTGTGTTGTGATGGATGATGCAGTGGTCACTCGTGGTTGTGTTGTGATGGATGATGCAGTGGTCACTCGTGGCTGTGTTGTGATGGATGATGCAGTGGTCACCCGTGGCTGTGTTGTGATGGATGATGCAGTGGTCACCCGTGGCTGTGTTGTGATGGATGATGCAGTGGTCACTCGTGGTTGTGTTGTGATGGATGATGCAGTGGTCACTGTGGCTGTGTTGTGATGGATGATGCAGTGGTCACTCGTGGTTGTGTGTGATGGATAATGCAGTGGTCACTCTGGCTGTGTTGTGATGGATGATGCAGTGGTCACCCGTGGCTGTGTTGTTATGGATGATGCAGTGGTCACCCGTGGCTGTGTTGTGATGGATGATGCAGTGGTCACTCGTGGCTGCAGATTAGTGGCTTGCTATCATGTTTACAGGGAGGGGAGAGACCTGCTAATGTTCAATTATCACAATTACCTTCCTCCTCCTCTCCTTTCCCGCTCACTCTCTTCCTTCAACGTCTCGTCTTCCTCTCTCGCACCTTCTACCTTCTTCGTCTCTCACCTCTTCAGCTCATCTCCCGTCTCTCTCTCTTTGTCTCGCCACTCCTCTACCTTAGATTTACCTTATGAAGGGAGGTTTTTGAAGAGTCTTGGTCCCTTTGAAACATATTTTCTTTCTTAGTGTACTCATTGAACTCCCCCTATTCTTAGTCATTGAACCCCCCTGTTCTTACTCATTGAACCCCTGTTTTTACTCATTGAACCCCTCTCTTACTCATTGAGCCCCTCTCTTACTCATTGAACTCCTGTCTTACTCATTGAACCCCTGTCTTACTCACTGAACCCTGTCTTACTCATTGAACCCTGTCTTACTCATTGAACCCTGTCTTACTCATTGAACCCCTCTCTTACTCATTGAACCCCTGTCTTACTCATTGAACCCTGTCTTACTCATTGAACCCTGTCTTACTCATTGAACCCCTGTCTTACTCATTGAACCCTGTCTTACTCATTGAACCCCTGTCTTACTCATTGAACCCCTGTCTTACTCATTGAACCCCTGTCTTACTCATTGAACCCCTGTCTTACTCATTGAACCCCTGTCTTACTCATTGAAGTCTTACTCAAAACTACTGTCCTACACAAAAATGCCACATTAAGGCAGTGGTGAAGTTCGAAGTGTTTATACCTAGGGGTAGGGCCCACGTCGCTGGGAAGGGTGGCACTTTTTCCAGAGGATCCTTGCCAAAACTAAGAACCTAGGATCTCTCCTAGTATATATATATATATATATATTTTTTAATTTCCCCTTTTGTCTAAATTTGCTGATACTGCCGATGGCACGGAATGAATTGTGAATACGGATTGTGGAATGTGAAAAGAAGCAGATTGTGAGTAGTTTTATTTGCTTTATGATTTGATTTGTTATAAAAGATTGGGTTAGTGAGGACGGTAGCAAGTTGATAATGTAAATGTGATAGTGTTAGGAACTGAATATTTAAAGTTCTGTTAAACCAGATGATTGTAGTACTTTGTCAATAAAACAAACAACAAAGAAGTGTGCAATATAGTTGCAGTAGTGTGACCTGGTGTGTACTGACCTAGTGTTTTAGGGGTCGAGTCATAGCTCGTGACCCCGCATCTTAACAATGTTGAAGTCATAATTCCTTGGACCACTGGCCCCACCTCTTAACTGGTATCGACCGTGCTGAGAGATGCTGCTGTTGCTTCTCTTTCTGATGTCTGTGGTTGTCTTGGAGAAGTCACTGCTTTAATTGTGGCGGATGCCAGCTACGTCTACTCTTATCCTGCAGTGTCTTGCATGCAACCCCCACCCGTACCCCTTCCCCTCCAACACCCCTCCCCTTCTCACACCCCTACCCCTCTCCCAACCCCTCACCTCTTAACATATCCCTCCTACACACCTCTCTCCCACACACATCCCTTCCATAACAACTTTCCTATCCCTTTCCTTCCCACACACTTCTACACACCCATCTCCCACACATGCACTCCTCTTTCACTTCACAAACCTCTCACTGACCTTCCACCCACCACCTCCACAACCTTCAGACTTGTCTCTCATTTTCCACTAAAGACTATCCTCAGTGCTCGTCATATTGTCTGTGCTCCACTGAATGACCTGATCATCAGTTCGGAGGTTTGTTGTACTCTTATTGGATGCTACGCTCATACAAAATATAGTATTGATTGCATAGCATAATACACACTTTGACTCAACCTATCTTCCTAATAAGATAGTCAAATGGGTGACTGTTTAACGAGTCTTCAACATTATCTCACAGATTTCTCTAATGCTCGTTGAATCAAATTGTTGGCGCTTCAGAACTTTTTAACACCTTTGTTATATTTCATTTATTGGCGTTGTGGTATATTATAATTCGTTAATTTTGAGTATTAGTCGATAGTCTAACTTAAGCTAAACAGCGTAAACCTAATCCAACCTAAAGAACGTAAATCGAGAAATTTTCTGCACACCGTATGTTAGAAATGCGCATAGAATTTGAGAGGATGTTGTATGACTTTTGTCTGTTGAATATAAGAGTGGGAAGGAGAGTGGGAACGAGTACTGTGCCTTGAGAAACAGCCTTTCACTGTGGCAGTCTATGATTATTTTCTTGTTGGCAATTAATCTTTACGTCTGAATTGTTAGAAAATTAATATCCGTCTTTTATGAGCGTGTTTAAGGAATTAATGGAATATATTCCAAGGGTTAGCACTCCTATTGCCCTGGCCAAGACTAGGCCTCTCGGTGTATGATCTGATCAACCAGGCTGGTGGTGCTGGCCGGACGAAGTACAACATATGCACCACAACCCGGGTGATCGGAATTGATTTGAGGCACTTACCAAGTTCTCTCGTGAAGGCATTCGTCGAAGCGTTTTTGCAGTCTTTATATATTACATTTGTTTTTGTTTTTCTTTTTTTTCACTATTTATAGATAAATTACCAAATTTTTCCATGTTTGTCGGGACCAGGATAACTTTCAGTGAGCTGGCTGTCAGATACCATGTTGATAGCTGCCGTCATGTCAGCACAGGGTTCACTGCCGTCATGTCAACACGGGGCTCACTGCTCACTCATCGCAGCCGATCATTATCTTATTTCTTCTTTAAGATTTCTTTCAAAATGTCACACTTGTATAGTTTTAGAGACACCGCTCGCTCACTAATTACCTATTTTTAGCTTCTGGAGCAGACTCTATGTTAAGCTCTAAACACCTGTGGGTTGCAGGAGTTTTGTTAGCTCGATCCTCCGGCCAGTAATTGAGACACACACACACACACGCGCGCGCTCTAATTTTATAGAGGCATTGCTATTCTTGTGTTAGCCTGTCTTTAGTATTAAAGGTTATTATTATTATATAAAGTTATCATTGTTATAGCACTCTACGTCCTCTAGGAGGCCATACCTTTGAAGGGCTTCCAGAGTGTGTTGTAAGGCAGCCCAACCCTGAGCCAAGCTCACCCAGGGCTGTCCTCGCCTAGTAGTCAATAATATTAATATCTCTTGTGAGTCAAAGTTTCTAGGCGTTTCCTCTTAACTCTTATCGATCGGCTTTACTGATCCCTGGACTCTAGGGTCCGATCATACCTTTCCCTGAAACTATGTATAGTGTTTGCCTTTGCCACCTCATCTAGCCAGTGTGTGCGTTTGTATTGTACGATGTGTTGAGTATTGTAGTTTATTTGCATGTTGCCATGAAGTGGCTGAGGTGGAGGTGCAGGAAGGGAAGCAGAGCCTTGCCATGTACCACTCACAACAATATTTGTCTTCTTACAGTGTTCCCCAACGTTCCTGAACCCGGGATGCCGTGCCAGGGTGAAGATCGTAAGTATTACTACACTGTTAGTCTTGTTGATGTTCACTGTTAACACTGTTAGTCTTGTTGATGTTCACTGTTAACACTGTTAGTCTTGTTGGTGTTCACTGTTAACACTACTAGTCTTGTTAATGTTCACTGTTAACATTACTAGTCTTGTTGATGTTCACTGTTAACACTATTAGTCTTGTTGGTGTTCATTGTTAACACTACTAGTCTGGTTGATGTTCACTGTTAACAGTACTAGTTTGGTTGATGTTCACTGTTAACACTACTAGTCTTGTTAATGTTCACTGTTAACACTACTAGTCTGGTTGATGTTCACTGTTAACACTACTAGTCTTGTTAATGTTCACTGTTAACACTACTAGTCTTGTTAATGTTCAATGTTAACACTACTAGCCTTGTTGTTCATTGTTAACACTACTAGTCTTGTTGGTGTTCACTGTTAACACTACTAGTCTTGTTAATGTTCACTGTTAACATTACTAGTCTTGTTGATGTTCACTGTTAACACTGCTAGTCTTATACAAGTAGTGTGTTACAGTTATCTATTAATTGCCTTAATTCAGCATCAGCATTACAGTGTAATGTTTTGAACATGTGGATTGAACAATAGTGTGTATGAATGGCGTTTATATTTAGTAGGTTTAGGGATTTGAATAACGATAGTGTGTTGGCTATTGGTAGAGTTTGTGACAGTTCTTAGAGGACTCTCTTGTTGAGTTATAATTTGCTTAAGGTGAGTAACCCAAGTGGATCCCCAGGTACGGATTCCATAAGTGAGGTGTAGGTAGATGAGGGGAAGGTAAATTGTGGGGAGTGCACCTTGTGGAACATTAGATGATTAGAGTGAATTTTGGAAACTACCCCATCCTCTTAGACTTGTTGATATGTTAATATCTTATTTCTTAGGCATATCGGATTTTAATATTTTTTTGTTCCTACATTTCTTGACCAATCTTTATCTAACAGATGTGAGTCCAACAAACCTGAATAACATAAACACAAACAAGGTATCAGTGCATATAATGGAAAAAAAAGATGCCGGTAATTAACTGTTAACGGGACGGGTTGTGTGGCTGTGTTGGGTCTAAGGGGAGATGTAGCCGGGTTTCACTATACTGTCTGGCCAAGCCAGCTCTAGTCACCCGTCTTTTCTTCCCCTACCCTCTCTTCTTTTCCTCCCTTCCTCTCTGCTTATTCTTCTTTTCCTATCTCTCTTCCTCCTTATTTTTCTTTTTTTTCGCTTGTATTTTTTCATGTCTTCTTTGTATCTCTTGGTTCTTTGAATAATTACACTTTTGCAACATTTGGGAATCGTTATTGTGGAAACGTTTCGCCAACAAGTGGCTTCCTTAGTCCAGTACAGAGATGAATGGTGGAAGATGAGGACTTTGAGGTAATCAGTCTCTCAGCTGCGTGTCTTACTCATCTCTGTCATCATAATATTACATCAGTTGTTGTGTACTGTTACCATCATGGTTTTCGGTCTCCATCATCCGTGTTCATTCAAGGAGATGATCTGGAAGGGCTCTTGATTCAAGGAATTCGAACTGCTCTCCATTTTCTTGGTTAAAACCTGATGGCCTACCATTGCTCAGGTACTCTGACCCTTACGAGGAGGCAGGTATATTCTTCCTCAGTCTGACTGTCTGCAAGAGTAACACGTCATTCTGATTGTCTAGCTATTAGCGGAAGTAGGATCGAGCCTCCACCACTCTTAGCGCTAAATGACCCACACGGGTTTAGTGTTTCATATAAATACAAGTATGTGGAGGTAAGTGAAGTTTGGAGAAAGACGCATGAAGCACAATTTGTCCTTTGTTAAGACGTTCACGTACAAGAGGCCTTATTAAGGACGTGTACTGATGAAGCTTCATGTAAGTGAAACGTCATATTAACTAAGGTCTTCTTATGCTGTGTGTCTTTAAGAGATCAACCAGGCTGTCATGGATATGTGGGACTGCGGGCCTCCACCAACAACAGCTCGGTTGACCAGGCAAGCACCAGACGAGCCTGGCCCATGGCCGGGCTCCGGGAGTAGAAAAACTCTGAACTCATCAAAGGTATAACAAAGGTGACTTGGCTATTTTCATGAAGAACTTTGATAACTCCCTGAGTCACTTTCGGCCAGCCGGGCTGTTAATCAGGACAACCACCAGGAGGCTTGGTCAGAGAGCGGGCCACGAAAGTGATGTTCCCCGAAACTGTATTCAGGTAATCTTAAGAGAAATTCTTACTGGTTTAGCAATTCCCCATGATTATGATTAGATCGATCATGTGTACTCTCTACCTTATATTGTTCTCATAAGTGGTCTCAACAGAGTGAAATTTGGATAAGTTATCTGACATACTGTCAGTTTATCTGACGTGATAACCTGACATGCTGAACGAGGAAAACAGGATACAGGGGAGTTCTGTTCATATCATATTTTTCTTTTTTATAAGTTCCGAACATCTGGCATAAGCACTTAACAGTATCTCACTATCTCTTGTATAGGGTTTCCTCATAATATCAGTAAACGAGATGAGTCAGCTGATAAAAGCCAAAATAATGCCTCTATCTTATCTCAGAGTCTGCGCACCCAGTCCAGAAGTTTACAGCAGGAAATCAGTGTCTCCTCTGAGCACAGACAACAGTGTGTTGCCTCGCTTGTTTGTACTTTGACTGTGCGTCTTGTATAGGATAGAAAAAGGTTATGGCTGATACCTAGTACCCCAGCTACTGTATATGTGAGGGTACCTTTAGTGTACATAAAGAAGTGCATGTGTGTCGTTAGTTTCTTTGGATGCAAGACCATGATGCGTTGATACAGGAATGATTCCAGCATTGAGGAATAAAGTGAATGTTGCGTATAGGTACACAGAACATGTGGAAAATATATACTTTGTGGGTGAGAAACATATTGGAGGAGAGAACGATGAGAAAGTGATTATCATCTTGAGTGTTCTGTTCAGGTTCCTGTTAGAGTATAAGACGTGTTGACGAGAATGAGTTTGCCAGCAGATGACAAGCCGTGTGAGGATATTGTCAGTAGGGAGGTGAACATGGACCTGTCCGGATGTACAGTCACCCCAGAGAGACCTAGGGCAACCGTCACAACCCCTAAACCAAGACCTGTGTCAGCTCTCTTTCTCGGCTGTATTGCTCCAGATGAATTGAAGGATCTTAAATTTCAAAAACGGAAGTCCTTTGAATTTACTTACACAGCTGGAGATGGTCACGTTGTTGTACCAATATCAACTCAAGTAGTGAGTCCTTTAAATGGAAGCAGCGTGACTAAAGCTAGAAGAGAAAGGTGGCGAAATCTCTCGAAGTCATTGTTATCACTGAAGAAATGGACACCATCAAGGAATGAGATTGCAGGAGGTCGTGGGGAGTGGAGAGAGAGTAACAGTCAGGGTGAGCATTGTATTACCCCTGAGACGGGGGACAGTCTGGCCCCACAAACCTTCTGTACACCTGATCATCTCTCATGCATCTATAACAACTCCGCATCTGCATCTCCACCCACAACAACGCCACATACTAGTGTGACCAGGAGCATGACATTATCTGCACTTCCCCACGACATTAGTGTATATGAAGACAGTCCTGGTGGGGAGAACCAGTGCAAGGATGTCAATAACTCCTGCAGCCATAACCTAGGTCATGAGACACTAGTTGAGGATGGGGATGCAAAAGTAAGTTTGGTACAATCTCCAGAAAGAAACGTTCCCAGATTGCGTCAACACCATCCCCAGCTCATTCGCTTTCGCCAGCGACCCAACTCCTGCAGCAATCTTGATCTAAAGCTGGCCACAAGGACAAGTGTTAAGGCTACTTTTGTTGGTAGTACCACCCCTGCAGCGGCTAAATTGGAAGAAGAGTGTACGAGCTTGAGACACCGCCCTCTATCTTGGGGAGGCACAGGGAGACAAAGTAGTGTTGCAGAGAATGTGATCCTCACTGACCCCATCGTAGCGCATGATAGTTGGTCACATATGAAACAACACAACAGAAACAACGCTTTTGACTCCTTCTTCAGTTACTTTTACCGACTTCAACTCAACTCTCAGCACTCTTATGATACTGGTAATGTTGATATTGTATTCATCGTACACAGTGTGTTTACCTAACTTGTTAATAAACTTAAGTCATAAAAAACGACTGTGATTGAATAAACAGAAACATGGACGGGGTCTTGAGCCATGGTCGTGGCTGTACCAAAACTAAGATTCGAGTCCTCGAGTCCCCGTCCATTCTTCTGTTGATTCATTGTGTAGTTGTGGTTGTATGGTTCAGTTCTTGTTGTTTCGACTTTCCAACACCTGCTGTTTAATCAATCTTTTATACTTTATTTTTCATTTTTTGAATGAACAGTTTCAATGAGCTTTTATTTCAAAATTACTCATACATTTAGTTTATCTCTTCTTTATAATGCTATATTTTCTGGCATATAAGACGCACGATCATATGAGACATATATGACGATGTTTCCAACCACTTGTAACGTTAGTAAACAACTGCAGAAGCGTAACACAAAGCCTACCCTAGACCCTGACCTTGACCTTGACCATATAAGGCGCATGCTGATTTTCCAAGACTTGTGTAAAAAAAAATGCGCGCCTTATATGCCGGAAAATACAGTGTATTTCATTCCATTTAGATTCACTGAAATGTTATGGCAGAGCAGCAAGTAGTACTTTCCTGTTGTGCAATTAATCTTGCTCTGTTTATACTTGCTGTAGATTTCAGGGGTCATCGCCCAATTTACCCAATCACAGATCAGGTTTGGTTGATGACTTGATCAGGTAGGTTGTTGGGGTTAGCAGTACAGAGTGCAACCTAGGTGCCACAGCCCAGCTGATCAGGAATTGACTTGAAAAACTTGCAGTTATGCGTGTATCTTTGTCCTCCCCAGAATTATACTTTGCAACATAGCTCATCTCCAGTAGAATGCGAGTACCTTTACCAACTAAGTTCACATCAAATGTATTGAGGATTTCTTCAGGTTTTTTAATAAATACTGTTGTTAGTGTTGACTATGTTGCTTTTTTTCTTGCAGTCAAATAGATTATTCATTCTGCTTGTCATTGAAATCTGTTATAATGATTTTTACCTTTTCTTGGTCTCTCTCAATTTAATAACTTTTGTACGTTAGGGAGTTCATTTCTCTTGTAATGATTTTCTTCAGTGTGTTGTTAAAATTAAGACACTTTTTTTCTTTGAAATTTAATATACTGTATGTGACTAGTATATTTTTGCTGTCATTATTGCTCATGCATCTCTTTTATTTCAAACTGTGTTCTTCCATACTGAATGTTGCCTTATATACAGAAAGTACTTTATGAAATGAATAATAGTCCTTCATGTATTTTACATTTCATCAACCCACACATGATAAAATTCTACGAGTCTGGCCCATGGCCGGGCTCAGAGAGTAGAAAAACTCTCGAAACTCTTCAAAGCTTCAAAAGTACCCTGTATACATTGTGTTCTCGATGAAGTGAACAGTGGTCATTCATACACATACCACACCACCCACACATATGACATACCAAGAAAAAGTGACATCTGTTAACCCTCATAACTAGAGGGAAAATGTGAACACGCAAAATGAATGTTTATTCGAACACGCTTGCTTTGCTTGTTTCGCTCTTCTTATGAAAATTAAATTTTAAACAATTTGAAAAATACTTAAAGGGATACGGCCATTCTCCTCTAATGACCTGGGTTAAGAAGTTAGATATTTAAAAAATTATGTACGTACTTTATTTTGTTAAGCTTTTATCAAGTATCTTTTTTTGAGTGTGTATCGAAGATTCATTTTTCTCTGTTTTGTATTCTGTATACTGATATATAGTAAGCAATGTATGCACTATAATGTGCTCCTCACATTGCTGTATGTGTAAATATCACCCAAAACTGGCTTAGGTGGTCATATTGAGATCATAAGTGGTGAGAAACTGCAGCTGTGTTAAATGTTCCACTTATATACAGTATTCTGCTACTTTTTATTTTCTCATTACAAAAGTTAGTTAGAGAGTCTGGATTAATATTTTAGTGTTAAAAAATGCTTTTAAAAATACGTTATTTAATATTGTAACTATGTTAGTCAATTAAAATATACTGAAACTTTTTAAGATACTGTATAGTATACTGTATGGTGTGGTCTGTTTTCCTGCAGGGAGCATCTACCGGAGAGGAGCGAGAAGATGGCGCAAGTTGTACAAAGTCAATGGGCACATCTTTCAGGCCAAGCGCTTCAACAGAGTAAGTCCAACCTCCTGGTATTTCTAGACTCTTTGATAAGTCTTTGGCACTCTTTCTGTGATTCTTAGTGACCATCAGCACCTTAACACTGTACAGTACTTCATGGTGATGGTACATATATTCTAGCTGCATATTAATTATATATGTATATACTTTCGGTTAAGTTGAAGTCAGTAAATATCCCTAAGATATAGTGGACTCCCAAGTTTCGGTCACCTCGGAAATCGAACAATTATGTAAGTTTAATATTGTAAGTGCTTTTGTATGTGTATTTTTGGGGGTCTGAAAGGACTATAACCTAATTTACATTTTTTCTAAAGGGAGCAAATTCGTTCAGTAATGGCACTTGATCAGCCTTCTGGAATGAATTTTGACCGAAACTCTGGGGTCCACTGTAGTTTGCTTTGTTAATGATCCACAATATTGCTCTTCACAAAGAAAATTAGGGAAGTGTTAATTTTTTTGGATACAGAGTGTATAAATATGGTGAAGATAGATCAGTTTATCAAGTGGGGTGACAAGACAAATCTGTGGTGAATTTCCACATAAATAAGGGTCATGTATGTAAATGGGAGTAAACAGAAACAGGCCACATTAAAAATACAGTGGTACCCCGACTTACGATGGATCCTGACTTACGATGGTCCCCAAACTCACCCTTTTATGTAAGTTTATTTTTTTAAATGCTTTTGTAAGTGTAAATTTGGGGGTCTAAAAGGACTAGTCTATTTTACATCATTTCTTATGGAGATAAATTCGTTTGGTAATGGCGCTTGAACAGCATTCTGGAATGAAAAAATATCGTAAGTCGGGGTACCACTGTATATAACTTGTGATAAAATATTAAAAACTTTGAACTCGGAAAGGTGAGTAATTGTAGCCAGCAGATTATCACTGTGATATGGAATTAAGTATGGTGGTAAGAAACTTGTATGCTATACATACCATAATACTGGCAAGACAGTGATGGAGTGAATGATGATGAAAGTGTTTCTTCTTTTTTGGGTAACCCTGCCTTGGTGGGAAATGCCTGACGTGTTAATAAAAAAAAAAAAAAATACTAAACTTCAGATTGCCTTCAGATAGTGTTAACCTCAGTGTTCATAGAGGTTTTCTCCCTAAAAATCACCCCAAATAAGGTTAATGGTTTAAAGTAATTTACAATAAGCACATGACTGGGAAGTTCATTTTGAATAAATTCAATTATGTATTTAATGATCTGGTGTGTATTCTCAAGTTTTTTCAAATACAGTGGACCCCCGGTTTTTGTGATTTTTTCGTTCCAGAATGCTGTTCAAGTGCCATTACCAAACGAATTTATTCCCATAAGGAATAATATAAATTAGACTAGTCCTTTTAGACCCCTAAAAATACACTTACAAAAGCACTTACAAAAATACACTTACATAATTGTTCGAGTTTGGAGCATCACAAACACCGAGGGTCCACTGTACTGTACAAATCATAGTTTCAAATATATTTTTAGCTATACAGTATGTACTGTATTTTTTAATTCTGCTCTTTCCTCTTTATTAATGTTAATATGAAATATATAAACCATCAATACTGTACTTACCACATTTATATTTATTACAATTTTGTAGAATGTATTATTTACTGCAAACACAATGCACATAAAACTATCTCTTTGACCTTGGATGTTTTCAGCGTGCCTTTTGTGAATTCTGCAAAGATCGCATTTGGGGATTGGGCCGGCAAGGCTTCAAGTGCACTCAGTGCAAGCTCCTCGTTCACAAAAAGTGCCATAAACTCCAAAAAGTCCCCTGCAATGCAGATTTGGACACTTCCACTGATACTTTGGCATCACATGATTCTTCAACACTTCCAAGAGGCACCAATGGCAGGCTGGCCATCCAGGATTTTGCTGGAGAGATCTCGGGTAAGTGAAATTATTTAACATCATTGAATTACATTATCCTGTTTTGGCTTATTTTAAAGCCCAACCTATCTGAGTTACACTACCACCACTCTCAAGATAGAATTTGACTAACATCCTGATATCTATTTACTACTAAATAAACAAGGGCAACAGATGTAAGGAAACATTTCCATCTGCCATAGAACTGAATCTGGGTCTTCCTGCTACGAGCTGGAGTCACTACAGCTGTGCAGTGAGCCACCTAACTTGTGTATTGTATACACTACTGCAGTTTTTGACCATTTTTATGCCCTCCTTATTGTCAACAAAGTGTGAATTTATTAAAAAAATATAACTGACACCTAATGAATTAAAAATTATTAGGATTTGTGTGTCCGTGCGTGGACTCACCTATTTGTGGTTGCAGGGGTCGAGACTCATTGTGTGTGTGAGAGAGAGAGAGAATGAGAATGAATGAATGAATTCTAACCTTAAGTTTTCATAGGCAGATAGGACTAGTAGAAAGAATTGTACAAAATGCAAATGTCCACAGCCATTATTATTTATAGGGATGTAACTTCACACAGCGATACATTTAAACAATTTGCAACTAAGAGATATTTTATGCTTAACATATAATTTAAATTTCAAGTATTTCTCATTATGAGCAAAAAATTTAATTTTAGTTAGTAAGAGATCTCTTCGGATTTTTCAAAATAAGAGAGAAAAAACTGTAAACAACTTAATTCAGAAGCACATCTGAAATTTGGAAGCACTGTACAAAGAATAAAAGTCACAATACTATGGCTGGGGCAATTTACAGCTAACCTACAATACTGTGGCTGGGACAGATCACAACTAATCCACAATACTGTGGCTGGAACAGTTCACAACTAATCCACAATACTGTGGCTGGGACAGTTCACAACTAATCCACAATACTGTGGCTGGGACAGTTCACAACTAATCCACAATACTGTGGCTGGGACAGTTCACAACTAATCCACAATACTGTGGCTGGAATATTTCACAACTAATCCACAATACTGTGGCTAGGACAGTTTACAACTGATCCACAACACTGTGGCTGGGACAGTTCACAACTGATCCATAACACTGTGGCTGGGACAGTTCACAACTAATCCACAATACTGTGGCTGGAATATTTCACAACTAATCCACAATACTGTGGCTAGGACAGTTCACAACTGATCCACAACACTGTGGGTGGGACAGTTCACAACTGATCCACAACACTGTGGGTGGGACAGTTCACAACTGATCCACAATACTGTGGCTGGGACAGTTCACAACTGATCCACAATACTGTGGCTGGGACAGTTCACAACTAATCCACAATACTATGGCTGGGACAGTTCACAACTAATCCACAATACTGTGGCTGGAACAATTCAAAGTGTACATTAATTCACAAATTTAAAATTGAAACCAGGCAACATTTCAGTCTATTTTTTGTTATGAAATTGGGCATGTGAAAAAAAGGGGAGAGAAGACAAAAATCAGGTCAGGGCATAGGGTTTTAAGGAGCTAGCCAGGGTTAGGGCACTAGATGCATGTGTTGAAGATTAGAACATCAGGCAGTGTACTGGGAGAAGCACTTATCTGCAGAGCACAAGAAGATGTGTATAAGGACCATTTCAAAAAGACAGCATCAATGAAGGCTAGAAGATGGCTAAATCATTTTAGAAGAGGATCAGTGATCCCATAAGCTAGTCATCTAACTTGCATTTGCAATTCGTGGGTTAGTTGAGTTTGATCAGTGTAGATTTTTGTTATTGTTGTAAGAGAGAGGTATTCTATTACTATTAATCAGAATATTTTATAATTTGAACACCCCAGTGAACATATTATTTCAAATAAAATTATGTTAACCACAGTACGGGTGGAATTAGAACCCATGGCAAGTGAGTGGTAAAACTCCAGGTTCTAACCCCACCTGTACTGTTTTTGTTTGCATTCATGTTATGTATTACGATATCATGAGTCAAAATGATATTGTATTAATAATATACAGTGGACCCCCAAGTTTCGTAAGCCTCATGCTTTGTAAATTTCGCCTTTCGTAACGTTTTTTCGTCAAAATATTGCCTCGCGGTTCGTAATTTGCCTCGACATTCGTAGGTCGTCCGGAACACGTACAAGTGGCCTCCCAGTGTCAACGGGCATACAAAGGCACGCCACACACCATTCATAGTCAGTGTAGCATTGTTTATCGGCGAGTGAGCACGATACCATGCATTCAGACGATACATTTCGTAATATTCCATTCTTTTTAGTGCTTGCAACTGCTAAGTAAGCCACCATGCAGAAAAATTTAAATACATTAACAAGGTAAAGTTTTGACAGGAAAACAGATACGATATCCTGTGTTGCATAAAAGGCTCTGACAAGGAAACAGACTGACGAGAAAAACTTCTACACAAGTTGTTCAAGCATGTGTACACCCCAGCTCTTCTCTCTCGTGTGGCTCGACCAATTGTGATGATTGTGTTTGCTGGTTGGCTATGTTCCAGTATTGCTGTTTTATGGGCCCAAAGAAAGCTTCTAGTGCCAGCCCTTTAGTAAAGAATGTGAGAAACACGATAGAATTCAAGAAAGAAATCATTGCAAAATATGAAAGTGGCGTGCATGTGGCCCATCTTGCCAGGATGTATGGGAAGCCCTATACAACCATTGCTTCCATTGTGGCGAAGCAAAAGGAAATCAAGGAAGCTGTTGTTGCAAAAGGGGTAGATATGCTCACAAGAGAGAGATCGCAAATACTCGAAGATGTGGAGAAGTTGTTGTTGGTGTGGATCAACGAGAAACAATTAGCAGGAGATAGTGTTATGTAGTCGATAATTTGTGAAAAGGCAAGACAGTTGCATGCCGATCTCGTAAAGAAAATGCCTGGAACGAGTGCTGCTGTTAGTGAATTTAAGGCCAGCAAAGGCTGGTTTGAGAGATTTAAGAAGCGTTGTGGCATACACAGTGTGGTAAAGCATGGCGAGGCTGCAAGTTCTGACAAATGTGCGACTGAAAAATTCGTGCAGGAATTCAAGGACTAAGTAGAGGCTGAAGGCTTCGTCCCCCAACAATTGTTCAGTTGTGACAAAACAGGCCTCTTTTGGAAGAAAATGCCAAAGAGGACCTACATCACGCAGGAGGAAAAGACACTCCCAGGACACAAGCCTATGAAAGACAGGCTAACTCTCATGTTATGTGGTAATGCGAGTGGGGATTTTAAAGTGAAGTCTTTACTGGTGTATCACTCTGAAAATCCCAGAGTGTTCAAGAAAAACAGTGTCACCAAGAGTAACTTGTGTGTGATGTGGAAGGCTAACAATAAGACATGGATCATGAGGGACATTTTCCTTGATTGGTTCAATGAAGTGTTTGGCCCGAGTGTGAAGAAATACCTCCTGGAAAATAAATTGCCACTCCAGTGCCTCCTGGTAATGGACATTGCTCCTGCTCATCCTCCAGACTTGGATGACCAAATGGTGGAGGAGTTTCGTTTCATCACAGTGAAGTTCCTGCCCCCTAATACCACTCCTCTCATCCAGCCCATAGATCAGCAGATCATTTCAAACTTCAAAAAACTCTACACCAAAGCAATGTTTCAAAGGTGCTTTGATGTGACCTCAGACACTCAATTGACCCTAAGAGAGTTCTGGAAAGATCACTTCAATATCCTCCATTGCATAACCCTTATAGATAAGGCTTGGCAGGGAGTGACTTCCAGGACTTGGAACTCTGCTTGGAGAAAATTGTGGCCAGATTGTGTCCTCGACAAAGATTTTGAAGGGTTTGAGGCTGACCCTGACAACCCTATGCCAGTTGTGGAATGTATTGTGGCATTCGAGAATTCCATGGGGTTGGATGTGAGTGGCGAGGATGTGGAAGAGTTGGAGGAGGACCACAGTGAAGAGCTAACCACTGAAGAGCTGCAAGACCTTCATCTGCAACAGCAACAGATCACAGCTCAGGAAATTGCTTCAAAGGAGGAGGAAGAGAGATGGAAGAAGGTGCCTTCTTCAAAGATTAAGGACATTTGTGCAAAGTGGAGTGAGGTGCAAACGTTTGTGGAGGAACATCACCTTACAAATCTGTTGCAAGCCGTGTCAGCAACATGTACAATGACAATGTCTTAGTCCCATTTTAGGGAAGTTTTAAAAAGACGCCAGAAACAGAGCTCTCTGGAACAATTTTTTGAGTGACAGGGGTCCAGTGACTCTCAACCTGGTCCTAGTGGCATTAAAAAACAAAGAAGGTAAGTAACCCCGGAAAAGGACTTGGTACCTGAAGTCTTTATGTAAGGGGATTCCCCTTCCAAACAATAGTGTTACTTCATCCTCTCTCCTCCTCCCGTCTTCCATACACCAACAAGAGTCTTCAATAAACGTAAGTGTGATCTTCTTATTGTTTTATACTTGATGTCTCATTGTTTTCTGTATGTAAATCTATATTTAATGTTAAAAAAAATATTTTTTGTTAATACTTTTGGGTGTCTGGAACGGATTAATTGGATTTACATTATTTATGGGGAAAATGGTTTCGCCATTTGTAAATTTCACCTTTCATAAGGCTCTCCGGAACGGATTAATTACGAAATTCGAGAGTCCACTGTTATCTCATTTGAAATGCATTTCTTGATGAAGTAAAGAACAAATAAATAAAATCTGTGGAATTAATTTTATCCAGTTGCCAGATAGTTTGCTTGTTTTACATTAGAGTATTCACATGACTTTTGCAGACCCTGGTATAACAGAAGAAACACCAGTTGAGATGCCAACCATCACAGGTGAGTACATTGCTGCATTTTGTATACTATTGTGAATTTATCTTCATTTTCAGTTCATGCTTGGCATGATTCTTCACCTTAATCCTTTCATTGTTCCTTACATAGGTCTGCATTATTGATGACAGTGTCACTTGCTTAGATCTGCGTTTTAAGTACAGCGCATTCAAATGTGCTGTGTGAAGTAAATTTTGGCCTAGTCATGAAAGAATGTATCTGTGCAGTGAGTGTGCACAGTGTAATGAATTCAAAATGGAGGGCAGGTGTAGTATAGGAGAGGCCTATCTACATGATTAATGAACAGAGGAAATATTGCTCTAGTACCTGGAATGTCTATAGTATTTATTTTGGGCTCTTGCTTTTAAATTGGAATGTTTTAAATTTGTAAAATTGGCCAAATTACCAACTCATGTGCACTTTATAGGGTGATTCTGATAACTGAATTTTTTTTTGTGCTCAATTGATAGAACAGAAGGCATACTTATGAAATAGCTAAGCATTTGGTTAAATTGATGAATGTAATTGGCTTTAAAATAGGACACAAAGTTGGCAAAATTGTCGATCTGTAAATTGTATCCAGACCATCAACTTTGCGCCTGTGTAATTCAGTAAGTTTTTCATCAAATTTCATATTTTTTATGCCATTACTCTCGGAAAAAGATTTACTACCATTTCAGAAGATTTTTTTTTTTCTTAATTCCCAATACAGTGGAACCCTGGTTAACGAAAACCCCGGAAATCGTGCAATTATGTAAGTATAATATTGTAAGTGCTTGTGGAAGTGTATTTTTGGGGGTCTGAAATAGACTAACCTAAATGACATTTTTTCTTAAGGAAGTAAATTCGTTCGGTAATGGCACTTGAGCAGGCTTCTGCAATGAATTTTTTTCGTTAACCAGGGTTCCACTGTATTGTTATAATACAAGCAGCCAAAATAGTCATTAATAGACAGTAGCTACTGCATCAGAAGCCTTGGTCTGATTTATACCTAATAGTATTCTGTATTGGAATAAGCTGTCATATAAATGTTGGAATGTTATTTCTCAATATATTATTTTTGTTGTCCCCTCAAATCCCTCTAGCCACACATTGTGTTGATTTACCATACCTCAGGTATGTCATCTCTCTTTTTTTCATCTTCAGTTTATTTTGGTTTTGGTTTATACAGGAACTGTACCAGATACTGTTTTGCACTGTCTTTAATATTTTGGAAATTGAGTCATTTTATTTAATTTGTTGCCATTTACCTATAAGATAATCTTTATGGCTGCCATTGAGTCATTTTATTTAATTTGTTGCCATTTACCTATAAGATAATCTTTATGGCTGCCATGTTCCTGACTTTCAGTGTACAGCATTTTTTTCAATTCTAACTTAAGATTGTTGAATCTCATTTTGCCATATTATCTTGCAGGGAAGAGTAGTGAACCCATGTCTCCTGGTAGCCAGGCTGGACAGTACTGCTTGGAAGACTTTGAGCTCATTCGTGTTATTGGTCGAGGTTCTTATGCCAAGGTTTTGATGGTTGAGCTTAAGAAAACGAAAAGAATTTATGCCATGAAGGTTATAAAAAAAACTCTCGTCACTGATGATGAGGTACACGACATATTGTATTTTTTTCTTCTACTTTCTGAATGTTTGCCATATATGCCCCTGTACATTATGAATTATTATAGCTTTAACATTGTAAAAGCAATGTGCATGATATTTCTCATAGCTGGGTTTCTGGAAGGGCACAGACATGTTGACTCACCAAGCCACAGCAGCTTCCTCCTGATTTCCTGCCTCCAAAATTCCAGTATGGCTAGCTGGTTTATCTAAATACCTTCATAGATACATTATTACCATGCTCACACTGCAATATGTCAACTAGCGAAGATCACATGCCTCTATTTATAATGCATTTTTACATTTTATTTAATCAGCTGTTTCTAATCAACACAGCAATCAAAAAAGAAAACTTGATTGGTGTATTAATTATAGTGAAATAGGTAATCAGTCTCTAGCTAGGAGGCCTGGTCAAGAAATCGGCTTTGGGGGCAATAAACTCTGGAATAGACTATGTAGTTATAGCCTCCACTCATTCGTATAAAATATACTCTTGCATGCTTGCTTGATGTTCAAAACCCCATGACTTATGCTACATCTCAATACTTTTTTCCTCAAGCTATCCCTATACCTCCTCCTATCAACCCCAGGTTTATACCATCCCCTTCCTTTGTCAAATTGTCTTGTCATTCTTTCTACATGGCCAAATTATCTCAACAATATGATGTTCAGCGAGAATAAATTTCAACTACAGTACTCCACTATAGAAAAATTGAAGATATAAAAACATGAAGCTGAGTTATAAAGCACAATCAAACAACTCAGTAGAGCAGAAGTGAAATGTCAAGGACTCGTGGGTAACCATGCTGGAATATCTGACATTCATAATGAACAATGGCTCAATTGAAAACTGCCAAAATAGCTAGACACTGAAAGGAGGAACATCAAAATGCAGGTCCCTTCTCTACTCCATTTCAGTCTTTATTTCCTCCATTCTTCCATAGTGGAGCAACTCAAATTTTTTCTCATTGAACATCATGTTGTCTGTGGCCCATTGGAAGACTCAGTTTATATCTGCTGAAAGATTCACTTTGTTCTCAGTGTATACCACTCTCAAAATTTCTGGTATTGTCAGCAAAGGATGAAATGATGCAATTTGTTAAGATGTTAAATATCCATCTGCACTTTTTCAGTTATTCCTTTTGGACAGAATTTGTGTGCCATCACATAGTCACACTTGTTGTATGCTTTTGCAGAATCATTGTATACTGCATCAGCATTTACCTTGCTTTCCAGTGCATCCAAGACTGTGGCATAATGGTCTGGTATTTGTGAAAGACAGGAATGGCCTGCTCTAAACCAGTGCCTCCTTGGGTTGTGCAACTGTTGTGATTCCATGTGATTGGCAGTCTTGCTTCTTATTACCTATTCAAAGATTTTGATAATCTGTGACTTTAGCGCTATTGGCCTACATTTTTTCACTTCTACTTTTGTGAAGTGGGGCAATATTGGAGGTTTGTAATGACTGACTAATCTGTACATGTAGAAGTGGAATTTATAACATTGGAGGGACGGGGTAAACGAGGTTTTGTGTGTGAGGGGCTGAGATATCCAGCAAGTGTGTGTGTTAGATAGGAGTGAATGGAGGCAAGTGGTTTTTATGACTTGATGTGCTGTTGGAGTGTGAGCAAGGTAACTTGTATGAAGGGATTCAGGGAAACCAGTTAGCCGGACTTGAGTTCTGGAGGTGGGAAGTACAGTGTCTGCACTCTGAATGAGGGGTAGGGTTGTTTGCAGTTTTGAACTGTAGTATCAGCACCCCCTTCTTATCATCCGCACTACATCCACGCACATTTAAACATCCCAGTTTTATAAAGTTTTTCTTCTCTTTTTTAGTAAATGTGTACAGGAGAAGGGGTTACTAGTCCATTGCTCCCGGCATTTTAGTCGCCTCAAAAAATAATTAGCATGCGTTCCTTATGCTGCTACTGCCTGCACATTGGGAAAGTAGATAGTTGTTGTTTTGCTTTAGTGTGACAATCAAGCCAGTGTTGAAAGAATATCCTGTCCATCAAGCTGTACATCATGTATATCCTTATCACTTCTAACCACTTAACAATCATAATGATGAAGATCATTGAGGAGATAGTCCTGAGTACCTTGAGTAATGACCTGAATGTCATTCAGAGAAATCCAGTTTTTTATCTCCCATTTCATTACAAGTTTTGGCTTTATATGTCAAAATGGCAGTTTTATTGTCTTAAATTATACAGTGGACCCTCACTACTCGAACATTCTTCATTCCAGAATGCTGTTCAAGTGCTGTTACCAAACGAATTTATTCCCATAAGGAATGATGTAAATTAGATTAGTCCATTTCAAACCCCCAAAAATACACTTATAAAAGCACTTACAATAATAAACTTACATAAAAGGGCGAGTTTGGAGTGTTCGAATAGCGAGGGTCCACTGTATTGTCATACAGTACATACACGTACAGTGGTACCCCGGTTTACGATATTTTTTCATTCCAGAATGCTGTTCAAGTGCCATTACCAAACGAATTTATCTCCTTAAGAAAAGTTGTAAAATACTAGTCCTTTAGACCCCAAAATTACACTTACAAAAGCATTTAAAAAAATAAACTTACATAAAAGGGTGAGTTTGGGGACCATCGTAAACCGGGGTACCACTGTATCTTGTTTTATTTTGAGTATTCATAGTCATTTTAATTTATCAGTATTATTATATTGCAGGACATAGATTGGGTGCAAACAGAAAAACATGTGTTTGAGACAGCCTCAAACCACCCATTCCTAGTTGGTCTGCACTCATGCTTCCAGACTCCGTCCCGGCTTTTCTTTGTGATTGAATTTGTCCGAGGAGGTGACCTGATGTTCCACATGCAGCGACAACGTCGCTTACCAGAGGAACATGCCAGATTTTATGCTGCTGAAATCTGCTTGGCACTTAATTTTCTTCATGAAAAGGGTGGGTTGCAAATTTATATACAGACCTGGATATTTAACCACATCAATCTACAAGATAAGCTTTTAAAAGAAAGAATATATTTTTTCCTCGCTCATTTTTGTTTTTAATATACTATACTAAATTATAAAAGCACTCCTGTCAAATTTGATGATACCCTTATTCTATCTTCATTAACTGTGCAAAAGACAGAATATTAGAGTAATTTATGAAGACTTTTTATAAAACATTTGTAATTATTAAATTTAATTTGGTAATAAATAGTAAAAATATTTTCACAAACCACAACATGCTGTACTGTATACTGTGGATACAGAAGCATTAAAGTTTAGTTCTAATGATTAAGATGGAGCCTTCTTATTTCGTACAGTACTCATTACTGTATTACATGATACCATTTGAACTGTTTATACTTTCTAACCTTATTGCTCCATTTCATTATGGTATAACAAAGAAATAGTATTCATGTACAGGAACTTAGCCCATTTACTTTGACAGGTATAATCTATCGAGATCTTAAATTGGACAACGTTTTACTTGATCATGAGGGGCATATTAAACTTACTGATTATGGTATGTGCAAAGAAGGCATCCGTCCAGGTGACACTACCTCTACCTTCTGCGGGACCCCAAACTACATTGCACCAGAGATTTTACAAGGTGTAGAATATAGCTTTAGGTGAGGAAGTTCTTACACTCTTATGATAACAGTTGTATATTTGTGCTAATACCTGTACAGAAGTTTCCCTGGCTTTTACAAACAAGTTGCATTTCCGCAAGTTTATATAGAAAAAAGTACAAAGGCAGGTCAAATTTCACACATGTTCCTACTTCATTCTAGCAGTTGAAAATCTTGAATTATTTCTTAAGTGATCCATTTATAAGTGTGAATGTGTCTAACTTAAGGTGTTTGCAATTTTGGTATCTTCTGTACTGAGTGATTTTATTATATAAGACAAAAATTTAACAATCCTTGAACTTTCATTTCACTGATAAGATTTTGCAAACACATTGCTTTCCATTAACTGTGTTAGATCACATACTATAATTAGTGTTTTTATACAGTATTCACTTGAGTTTTGACTAAAGATCTCTACATCTTTTCAATACTGTACTTTAAGAAGTAGTATTACAAACCCATTAAATTATACCTTACTTCTTACCCTCGTACAGTGTTGACTGGTGGGCATTAGGAGTTCTGCTTTATGAAATGCTAGCAGGCAAAAGTCCTTTTGATATTGTAGGAGCCTCTGACAACCCAGATTGTAACACTGAGGACTTCCTCTTCCAAGGTGAGTACAGAAATGTTCAAGAATCTAGGACTCGTTAAACTTTTAAAACTTAAAAATACCATAAAAAAAAAAATGTAAGTTTTAAGTATTTGTCAGTTTTCTTTTTCCAGTTTTATTCTATTTAAGATTTTTAGCAATCCTGTAAGGAAAATATTTTATTTTTATAAGTAGCCACTATTTGCATATCCTCAGTGAGCTCCGAGACAGGAACAGCATTTGGATAAAGCAAGAATTTCTAAATTGGCACCTATACAGTCTGGTAACAATCCAAAGCTTTGTATAACATCGGTTATTGCATGGAAGTCAAAATTTTTAATAAAGTTACAAATTAAAATTTGCAGAGTTCAAATCAAATGGCAAAACTTTCTTTTAATGAAGCCCACAGTTGTTGAACCCTTGATGAGTATCAGGAAAGTTGTCCTACAGTTATTGTTCAGAATACCATTGATTCCAAGTTTTTGACTATGTTAGTAAATTATCAAATTTTCATCTATACAGACTAAACTTACTGCGTACTACCCTGTTCATAAGATGCATTAACAATTAAATATTGAAGCTGTTCAAAAGAGATTTTTTTTTTTTAACATGCTGATCATCTTCCACCAAGGCAGGGTGACCTGAAAAAGAAACACTTTTACCATGATTCATCACTGTCTTACCAGAGATACAAGTATATGACAGTTTAGTTGTCACTCTTAAATGGCAAATATCCCAAACCCCTCCTTTAGAGTTCAGACATTGTACTTCCCATCTTCAGGACTCAAGTCCAGCTAACCAGTTTCCTTGAATCAATTCACAAAATATTACCCTGCTCACACTCCAACAGCTTGTCAAGTCAAAAAAATCATTCGTCTTCACTCCTATCTAGCATGCTCACACTTACCTACCCCCTTCCTCCATTCTTTCCTAGGATGACCCCTATCCCTCCTTCCCTCCACTACAGATTTATACATCCTCCATTTATAGTACTTTTTACACAAAAAATTAACAATTGTGCACCTATACACTTTACTGATACTCATCATAGGGCATCTGCACATGTTAATAGTTGCCTGAACCCTCTTCCCTGTACAGTACTGGTAAACCAGCATTGAGAATTTAAAGCTGATCGGACGAGGCATTCTAAAGTTATAATCGAAAGTTTGGAAAAAAATTCTGGCAACCACTTACATGTACTTCTTTAGGGATACCTAATAAAAGAAAGATTAACAAGGATGCATTGAAGCAAGATGTAATAAAAGTTGAAATATTCATGAGAGACAAAACTGTAATGAGTGAGAGCAGTCTCTTCTCTCGTACATAACATATTTTACGAGAGTCTTGTGAAGCCCAGTTTGTTTCATGTTACACATTCAGCAAAAAGTTCTTTTGGGTTGCTGCTCTGAGTTCATTGCAAAATAGTTATATTTCCACATGACCATGTGGAATAAATTTATCTTTGCCAAGCCCTGCTACATAATATGCAGCATTAGATAGTTGGAGGGGCTGAGTCTAAAAACACCAGCTGTGTGGTTATATAATGTTTCAAGTTAATACATTGTGTGGAGTCCAGTTGCTTTTTTTTGTTTTTGTTTTAATAGCAGTATGAGCAATGACATAATTTATTATATTAGCCCATTTGAAAAGCAGACTATCCTACATTCTTTCTCATTTTATTTCTTGTTTTCTAGTTTTCTTTAAATATTTTTATTAAACCATCTTTTGGGGTGCAATAGTTAAATGTTTTCTTTTCTTGGGTCACCCTGCCTAGGTGGAAGATAGCTAAGGAGGTTTAAAGAAGTTTTGATCCTCCTTAGGAGCACCATTAACCCTTTGACTGTTTCGGTCGTATATATACGTCTTACGAGCCACTGTTTCGGACGTACGTATATATACTCACAAATTCTAGCGGCTTCAAATCAAGCGGGAGAAAGCTGGTAGGCCCTCATATGAGAGAATGGGTCTGTGTGGTCAGTGTGCACTGTATAAAAAAAATCCTGCAGCATGCAGTGCATAATGAGAGAGAAAAAACTCTGACCGTGTTTTTGGATTAAAACGCCGTCTTTGAGGTGTATTTTCGTATAGTATTTATGGTTGTATTCTCTCTTTTTTATGGTCTCATTTGATAGAATGGAAAACATACTACAGAAATATAGATGATTTTGATTAGTTTCATGAAGAAAACGACCTTGAAATTGAGCACAAATTAGGGGAAATGTTCGATTTTTGCAAAATGTTCAAGAGTAAACAAATCACGCCATGCGTCCAATACACATCAATTGGCGAGTCTAATATTCTTTCACAAGTGCACTGATATTATTTATACCATTTTTACAATAATGCAACAGTCTGCATAATGGTAAATCTTCTATTTTTTGTGTGAATAAAAAATCAAAATAGAAAGCAATAGTAATATAAGAGGGGCCTAAAGACGTAACTAATGAACAGATAACATCTTATTTTAGTGATAGGAATGTCTCCATTGTTTATTCTGGATCCTATATTTGAAATTGACAACTTTTTTATTTTGCATGAAATTGGCCAAATTGCCAATTTCTGACCACTTTATTGGGTAGTTGAAATCGGTAAATTGGTGGTTTCTTGTACTCATTCGATAGAACAAATGGAGTTCTAAAAAAATAGCTATGAGTTTGGTCGACTGGAACAATGGAATTGGCCGAAAATAGGGCTCAAAGTCGGGTTTTCTTTTCTTTTCTTTTGCCTTGTATTTGTCCTTCTTTATTTTTTTATTTTCATTTTCTCCCCCTCTGTGTTCTTGTCTTTACCCTATGCAGGCCACCAGCTTCATTGCAGTGCTCCTTTCCTAGAATATGACTGACTCCACTACTACTACTACTACCACTACTACTACTACCTCCATTATTACCCCTCCACCACTTTCTTGTGCCCTTCTCTGTCTGCCTGCCTATAAATACCCCTTCTTCCTGTCCTTTGTGTTAGTGTGACTTTGTAAATGGTCCAAGTCGGACCGAAACGTCGTCGTAAGCTCCTCTCTTTTATATGTGCGGGTTGTGTGTGTATTGTTCCAGTCACGGTATTGTGCCTTTTTTGTTATTTATAAACCAGTTGTTGTTGCTGTTACCAGCCTGGACATGAATGAATTCTGTTCACTCCGTCAAGCCGTCTGGAAGTGATCTAATGCAGTTAGCATTACAAACTTCGTTTTCTCTTATACTAACACATGTGAAGGAGGAAAGAATGAGAAGATGTTTTCATAGCTGGACCAAGAATGCCCACCACCACATTCGTAATGACATACGTATTTTATTCATTCTAGAGTGTATATTAGGTTTTTATGTTATTTATATTGTTTTTTATGTCATATTAGATGAATTATGATAAATAAGCTGTCGAGTTTATAATAGCGTCATAGTGAAGTACTATTTTGTCATGCCTCCTGACAGCAGGAACGAATTAATTGTATTTCCATTATTTCTTATGAGAAATATTGATTCGACTTTCGAACGTTTTGAGTTGAGAACTAGCTCCTGGAATGGATTATGTTCGAAAGTCAGGGTTCCACTGTATAGTTTGGTTTACAATTCCACTTACAACTGGCTGAGAGTTGATGTCTGTGACGTATTGTAGCAAACCTATTGTAGCACCGGTGGTGACCTACTTCTCCTCTTCACTGTCCCATTCTGTCTTCTCTTGCTTTCTATTCCCAGCTTTTCATGTGTCATAAGGTGGTGCATATTCTTTCCACAAATTGTTGCTTCTCTGTGTTAGTAAACTGGCACTGGATAACTTCTGTGAGTTTAGTGCTTCCACATGAATTTATTAATAATCATTCACTAATGTAAAAAATATTTAGAATTCTTGAGCAAATATTTAGTGTTCATCCAAAATACTTTGACACTTGTATCTACAGTGAATGAAATCACTTTGTTTTGAAAATGCTTACACTAGTGAATTACAAAGAAAGTATTTACATAAATTACACAAAGAATGTATATACTAAAAGTTAGATAGAAAAAATTAAATCCGTTTTTGTAAACCCTAACGATGTCAGTCTTGATTTTCAGTGATCCTGGAGCGACCCATCCGTATTCCTCGATCATTGTCTGTAAAAGCTGCCTCGATACTCAAGGGCTTCCTCAATAAGAACCCAGTGGATCGACTAGGGTGTCACCCAGAAACTGGCTTTACAGATATTATTACACATCCATTCTTCAAGACCATAATTTGGGAAATGGTAAGTGGAAACTGTGTTATGCAAACAACTTTTACAAAGCAATGTGCAGTATATTAACATCTAACACTAATGAAGGAAAGTCCCTGGCATATAAAAGATCATAAACATTTACATTCTGTAAATGCTTACTCAAATTTTGAGCCTGTCTTTGTCTTGGATGGAAATTTTTTTTGGATTGACTAGTATCAGAAGAGCAAACAGCTTTACTGAAATATAAGCTAATATTTGAAGTGTTCTTCCAAGACATATTTAAAATATATAAATTTGAGCTAGTTCATTTAAGATTTCTTTAGCGAGTTTCTGCAATATGACTGCTCTCTTGTAAACACACTTGTTTTACCTGTAGTTCGTATATTTTTTTTCCTTGATGGAGTCCTTTGATGTCTTGGTAATGAATATAATCTCTCTCCAGCAAGTTACTGTATTATGTTGCTTTCCCATTTTTTTTTTCCAACAGGTTCCTGTGAAATTGATTGCTTACATAATTGTTCTCCCTAACAAATAAATCTTTCTTAGAGTCTATGCTGTTAGGCGATCCTTTTTCTTAAATATGTACTCTTATTCATACTTTCCTATTCTATAAAAATAAGCGTTTGTTTTCAGAGATGGTTACCTACCTTGGCATTTTACCAGATAAGTTAACCTACCTATGGTGTTGATGTGTATTGTAATTTCCCATCCACAATCTTACATAAAATTTTTAGTACACTGTTTTAAGTAACTAAGTTTTAGGCATTGTGATTTATTACTTTGGCATTCTATATTTTTTATACCTTGTTTACTCATTAATAAAGCATCTTAAGAGTAATGAATGCTAGGGCTCATTAATTAATCTCCTAGCAATAAACTTTAGATCTTGACAGGCGAGCTGCTTCCCAGAGATTGATAATTAAGGCATTTTTTCCCGGGTTAGTATACTTATTATGTTTATGTTACTTTAATGTTCATGATTGACATTTGTAATTTATGTAATAGATAATGCCCTGTAAAAGCTTTTTATCAATATTTAACCCTTAAACTGTCCACACGTAGATATACGTTTACTCGCGTACTGCTCCGAACGTAGATCTACGTTTTTTTTTCAAATGCTTTTAACCTTGCCACGATAAGCCTGAGTTGCCTAGAGATTAGAGAATGGGTCTGTGCACTCAGTGTGTGCAGTATTACAAAATGTGGGAATGACAAACAAAATGCACTCTTCATTTTTAAGAAAAAGAACAATTTATTTTTTTTTTTTTTTCAAAATATTCGGTCAGCTACGCGAGTAAACGTATATCTACGTGTGGACAGTTTAAGGGTTAAGGAATTTACTCCAAAGTATTTGTCAGCGGGCTGAAGAGGGGTTGAGGTGGTTTTGTCATTTAGAGAGAATGGATCAAAGTAGAATGACTTGGAGAGCGTATAAATCTGTAGGGGAAGGAAGGCGAGGTAGAGGTCGTCCTCGAAAAGGTTGGAGGGAGGGGGTAAAGGAGGTTTTGTGGGCGAGGGGCTTGGACTTCCAGCAAGCACGTGAGAGCATGTTAGATAGGAGTGAATGGAGACGAATGGTTTTTGGGACCTGACGAGCTGTTGGAGTGTGAGCAGGGTAATATTTTGTGAAGGGATTCAGGGAAACCAGTTAATTGATTAGTTGGACTTGAGTCCTGGAAATGGAAAGTACAATGCCTGCACTTTGAAGGGGGGTCTGGGATAGTGACAGTTGGGAGGGACTTATTCTCAGCTATCGTATCTGAGCGCCTCTGCAAAGACAGTGATTATATATGAGTGAGGTGAAAGTGTTGAATGATGATGAAAGTATTTTTTTGGGGGGGATTTTCTTTCTTTTTGGGTCACCCTGCCTCGGTGGGAGACGGCCGACTTGTTGGAAAAAAAAAAATTGGTATGAACAGGCATCCCGATTATGCCAATTCCAATATATGACTTAGTTGTCTAAGTGGCTGTTACATATTGCAACTCTTTGTTTCATTCTATAAGGCTTAATTTGTAAATTGCAGAGATCTTTTGCAAAATATGTTTAGTCTGTAGATCTTGGCAATTTTACACTTGAAGAACTTATGCTTCACTTGTTAAGGGAATGTCAGTTGTATAGAAATAATTCATTAGATAAACCAGATTTGTTTTTATATTAAAAATGGAAAACTCCATTGTCAGAAGGACCAAAATTAAAAGTGTTTACAGTGTTGGAATTTTTAAAAATAAAAGAGTACATTTTTGTGGTGGTGATGAAAAAAAATTCTCATTAGTTCTTTCTGAGATATAAAGACGTGAAGTTGAAGGTTGATGACCCGCTGACAGCAACATAAGTGACTGCCGCATCCTCCACATTTTCTGTGTTATTTTTTTTTTTGTACTTTTTCTGGGGTTTTCTAATTTTTTTACATTTTCCAGTAATTTCTGTGGCCCATGAGACCCAGATCATTCACAATGTACATATATCTACTCATTGTATACAACACAATACTTGCATTATTAGTGTCATCAGTACATTGTTTACAAATATGTTTACACAACATAAATGCACCCAGGTACAGATGTTTCATATTACTAATGTTCTAACATTATGTGTACTGCAGGTGTTGTGATCTTATTTTTGTGTATTATTTGCCTGATGACAAACAAAAGTGGGCATATAGTTGTCTGTTGCTGGTCCTGGCCTGATGTACATATATATTGTATGCAATGAGCATTGCAATGTCCAATGTACCACTTGTAACTTTGCAGACACAATAAGCAAACCCAATCTGCATGTCACATTTGTCCACCAAATGCATATTGGTAATATAATCCATGAGAGCAGCTGGTCTCAGAATGGGTTCATTGACATGTCTATTCACCTTTCCTTTGTCTTTCATTTTGTGGTGGTCAACAATGTCACATTTGTCATGCCACCAATATTCCATGATATCATTGACATGAAACACCTGCACTGTCATTATCTGTCACTGGTGTTGGGTCCTGGAATGTACTCTATCCCCTGGGGATAGCACTGGGCACACTACAAGACCACGTGCAGTGCTGTATAAACTGACACTTCACTGGCGAATAATCTTCATTGCTATTACTCCTAGGCAGCTCATCAATTGCTAGGAAATCAAAGTCTACATCACTATCATCACCATTACCCACATCTGAGCTTAGGTTACGGGAGAATATGAGCTTTCACTTTTAGAATTTTGTGGGTCTTCGGGGTTTTCAGTCATATTTCTGGCATCTCGAGCATCACTGTCAGTTCCTATACATTCACAAAAAAAAAAACATCATTTGTTCCATAATCCTCATTGTTGAATATGTCACTGGAGAATAAAACCAGTTCAGTTCTTCTGGGAGTGAGGCCTTTTTGTCACAGTTCACTGTGGGAACCTCGATGTTTTGTATACTGCACATACTGACTGCACGGACTAAGCCTCTCACCAAATTTGAAGCCACTAGAATTTATGTGTAGATCTATGTAAGCAATGCTGGCATCAGTGAAAAGGGTTAAGGAATAGGAAAATGACAGAGGATTAATAATGGATACACATAGTGCTTCCTTTGTAAATGTAAACGGTGGTGGTGAAGAGGCAAGAACAGAAACTGGTAATCTTATATAAGAGCATTGTTGGTTAAGATTAGTATGAAAACATGTAACCAGTCATATGCATAGAGAGGATGGTAGAATTGCAATGAGCTTGAAGTAGAATTTTGTGCTGTGTTCAAGGCAACAGTTATAGAAGGGAAGGCGATGAAGTACATAAATATATTCTATGAGAGTATAAGGGGACTGAAAGAAGCAAAAAAATAAAAAGAAGCATATGGAAAAAGTGGGATGTGATGAGGAGAAATTATGTACTTAGGTAGTGTTACCCTATCCTGCACAGGTCTTAAGCATGTTGCTGGCCGCTAGTGTAATTTTGATGACTAGGTTTTTTTTTTTTTATACCTCAGGAGGGTTTTTTTTTTTTTTTTTACCGCTTCCTCCTCTTTTTTTTTTTCTCGTGGGAAGCTCCCAGAGCTGATACATTAATAGTAGATAGAAATTGGGGCCTTTTTTCTTGCAGTTTTCTTGCAATATTGCTACTGCTGTAAATTTTTGTATTAACAATAAACTTTTGTATTAGTATTAATTTGTTTTTGAGAACTTCTAACATTTAGGTAATGAATTTGTTTCCTGTTTTATCAGGTGAACCTTGAATTTTTTGAAGCTACTGGCTTATTTTGTTCATCATGAAATCATTTAATTTATTTTCAGAATGTAGATCCTCTAGATGTAAGCTTGAGACTTAATTTTCTACTGCCCCCTCTCTAATTCTCTTTTTCTAAGTTATTCTCAATCGATGGAATGATTATTTTCAGCTTGAAAGAAAACAGATCCTTCCACCATACAAGCCACGAGTAGATGGAGAAAGAGACCTAGAAAACTTTGATCCTCAGTTTACAGCTGAGCCTGTACAGTTTACTCCAGATGATCAGTAAGTCGAACACCATCCTCTTTCCCTCCTCACTCCCACCCACACCCTGGGTTGTGCTGATGGCCAGGCTGACTGCAGTGTATGGAAGAGGGCAGGGAACAGACTGTGTGCTGCCTCTTGTATGCTATGGTTTGTCTAGTTTGGCAAAAACTGTAAAAACCGGCACTTAAAAAAAAAATTTAGAAACCAACACATTCATAAACCACTCCAAGCACGGCGAATTTTGTTTTTTAAACTATGTACTTTAGAAATTGGCATACGTATGATTTTTTGAGAGAAATTGGCAGGGTCTCGGTTCCAAATGTGTCAGTTTTTACAGAATTTCCTGAAGTTTAAGCGAAAAAAATACAGGACCCAATGTTGAAACACTTTTCAAAACTTAATATTCAATGTTGGAAATAATGTTTGTGCATCAGTTAGCAACTTTATTTAGTTCCTCTGTTATCTAGACTAGTACTGTTTTGCCTTTTTTTCTGTGCATCCCTTAACCTCAGTAATAGTCTTGCAGATAAGGAGCCAACCTTGATTTCTTAGTATCTTTTAGCCACATTAAATTACTCACGCTTTAAGTGCTTCAGGACAAATTAATATTTTAATGTCTTTGGTGTTCTCAAGAATTTCAATCCTAATTGTTATAAAATAGTAAAGTGCAATACATAACATAGCAGAGGTTGGTGGATGAGTTTGGTAGGGTATGTAAAAGAAGAAAATTAAAAGTGAATATAGGAAAGAGTAAGGTGATGAGGATAACAAAAAAATTAGGTGACGAAAGATTGGATATCAGATTGGAGGGAGAAAGTATGGAGGAGATGAATGTATTCAGATATTTAGGAGTGGATGTGTCAGCAGATGGGTCTATGAAAGATGAGGTGAATCATAGAATTGATGAGGGGAAAAATTTGAGTGGTGCACTTATGAGTCTGTGGAGATAAAGAACTTTGTCCATGGAAGCAAAGAGGGGAATGTATGAGAGTATAGTTATACCAATGCTCTTATATGGGTGTGACACTTGGTTGGTGAATGTTGCAACAAGGAGAAGGCTGGAGGCAGTGGAGATGTCATGTCTGAGGGCAATATGTGGTGTGAATATAATGCAGAGAATTCATAGTTTGGAAATTGGGAGGAGGTGCAGGATTACCAAAACTATTATCCAGAGTGCTGAGGAGGGGTTGTTGAGGTGGTTCGGACATGTAGAGAGGATGGAAGGAAATAGAATGACTTCGAGAGTGTATAAATCTGTAGTGGAGGGAAGGTTGGGTAGGGGTCGGCCTAGGAAAGGTTAGAGGGAGGTTTTGTGTGCGAGGGTCTCGGACTTCCAGCAAGCATGTGTGAGCGTATTAGATAGGAGCAAATGGAGACAAATGGTTTTCAGGACTTTACGTACTGTTGGAGTGTGAGCAAGGTAACATTTATTAAGGGATTCAGGGAAACCGGCAGGCCGGACTTGAGTCCTGGAGATGAGAAGTACAGTGTCTGCACTCTGAAGGAGGGGTGTTAATGTTGCAATTTTATAACTGTAGTGTAAGTGTGCCTCTTGACAAGCCAGTGATAGAGAGAATGATAATGAAAGTTTTTCTTTTTCGGGCCACCTTGCCTTGGTGGGAGACAGCTGATGTGTTAATAAAAAAAATAACATTGTACAGTAATTTAATATTTTGTGGCAATAGGTAGTAAGTTGGTAGATGACAACCACCCAGGGAGGTACCATCTTCCTGCCATATGAGTGTGAAATGGTAACCTATTAAATGTTGTACACTTTATCAAGATTGCTGGTCTCATTTCTGTCTCATAAACATGTAAGATGACAAATTTTTACCTGTGACCAGTTTGGCAAGTTTCTTATTCGCAGTCCTGTCTTCTGCCAGACCTCCCGTTGATTGCCTGGTCACACAGGCTGTTGCTGTTGACGGCCCTCTGGCCCACAAATTTATCACTTTCTACTACACATTATTTACATCCATTGTACACTACATGTATGTAGTTGTGCATGAATATGTATGTGTATGCACACTCATCTGAATTTCCTTCTAATTTCTTAATGGTTCTTGCTCTTGCAGTGTTTCCTTCCAATTCCAATTAGTAGTGAGTTAGAATTCTTCCTCCATAAGCCATTCGTGTCATAAAAGGCAACTAAAATGCTGGGAGCAAAGGGCTAGTAGCCCCTTCTCTTATATTGATTGCTGAAAAGACAAGGAAATTTTGAGATTGGATTGTTTGAGTATGCATGGGTGTAGTAGAGATAAGAAAAATGATTGTTAAAATAAGTGAAAAGAAGCTGGATGTCCTAGTGCTAAATGAAGCAAAGATAAAACAGATAGGAGAATTTCAGTGGAGAGAATTAAATGGGATTAGATTGGGTGTATCTGAGAGTACCAGAGCTAAAGGAGGAGTAGCAGTAATATTAGTAAACAACTATGAAAAGAAAAAATAAGTGTATAAATTCATAAGTGTTATAAGAAGAGCAGAGTATATGGAGAGTAAAAGAAAGGTAAAGAGAGTGGTGAGAGAGTGCAAAAGGAGAGCAGATGATAGAGTGGGAGAGGCACTGTCAAGAAATATTGCTGGATTTGTCAGTTAAAAACAGAGTAGGGGGAGTTAGTTGATGGGGAACTGGAGGTATTGGGTAGATGGCGGGAATATTTTGAGGAACTTTTAAATGTCGATGAAGAAAGGGAGGTGGTAATTTCATGCACTGGCCAGGGAGGTATAACATCGTTTAGGAGTGAAGAAGAGCAGGATGTGAGTGTGGGGGAGGCACTTGCGGCATTACGTAGAATGAAAGGGGGTAAAGCAGCTGGAACTGACGGGATAATGACAGAAATGTTAAAAGCAGGGGGATATATAGTGTTGGAGTGGTTGGTATTGTTGTTTAATAAATGTATGAAAGAGGGGAAGGTACCTAGGGATTGGCAGAGAGGATGTATAATTCCTTTATATAAAGGGAAGGGGGATAAAAGAGATTGTAAGAATTATAGGGGAATAAGTTTACTGAGTATACCAGGTAAAGTGTACGGTAGGGTTATTATTGAAAGAATTAGAGGCAAGACAGAGAGTAGGATTGCAGATGAGCAAGGAGGCTTTAGAGTGGGTAGGGGATGTGTAGATCAAGTGTTTACATTGAAGCATATATGTGAACAGTATTTAGATAAAGGTAGGGAAGTTTTCAATGCATTTATGGATTTAGAAAAGGCATATGATAGAGTGGATAGGGGAGCAATGTGGCAAATGTTGCAAGTGTATGGAATAGGTAGTAAGTTACTGAATGCTGTAAAGAGTTTTTATGAGGATAGTGAGGCTCAGGTTAGGGTGTGTAGGAGAGAGGGAGATTACTTCCCGGTATAAGTAGGTCTTAGACAGGGCTGTGTAATGTCACCATGGTTGTTTAATATATTTATAGATGGGGGTTGTAAAGGAGGTAAATGCTAGGGTGTTGGGGAGAGGAGTGGGATTAAATTATGAAAAGTTGCAAAGGTTAGTGGACGAGTTTGGGAGAGTGTGTAAAGGTAGAAAGTTGAAAGTGAAAATAGATAAGAGTAAGGTGATAAGGGTATCAAACGATTTAAATAAAGAAAAATTGGACATCACATTGGAGAGAGGGAGTATGGAAGAAGTAAATGTTTTCAGATATTTGGGAGTTGACTTGTCAACGGATGGGGTTATGAAGGATGAGGTTAACCATATGAAGGATGAGGTTAACCATAGGAAAAAAGGTGAGTGGTGCATTGAGGTATCTGTGGAGACAAAAAACGTTATCCATGGAGGCAAAGAAGGGAATGTATGAAAGTATAGTGGTACCAACACTTATATGGGTGTGAAGCTTGGGTTGCAAATGCTGCAGCAAGGAGGCGGTTGGAGGCAGTGGAGATGTCCTGTCTAAGGTCAATGTGGGGTATAAATATTATGCAGAGAATTCGGAGTGTGGAAATTAGGAGGAGGTATGGAGTTACTAAAAGTATTAGTCAGAGGGCTGAAGAGGGGTTGTTGAGGTGGTTTGGTCATTTAGAGAGAATGGATCAAAGTAGAATGACTTGGAGAGCGTATAAATCTGTAGGGGAAGGAAGGCGGGGTAGGGGTCATCCTCGAAAAGGTTGGAGGGAGAGGGTAAAGGTGGTGTTGTGGGCAAGGGGCTTGGACTTCCACGAAGCATGTGTGAGTATGTTAGATAGGAGTGAATGGAGACGAATGGTTTTTGGGACCTGACGAGCTGTTGGAGTGTGAGCAGGGTAATATTTTGTGAAGGGATTCAGGGAAACCGGTTAGCCGGACCTGAGTCCTGGAAATAGGAAGTACAATGCCTGCACTTTAAAGGAGGGGTTTGGGATATTGGCAGTTTTAAGGGACTTCTAAACTGTCGTATCTCAGCGCCTCTGCAAAGACAGTGATTGTGTGAGTGACGTGAAAGTGTTGAATGATGATGAAAGTATTTTCTTTTTGGGGATTTTCTTTCTTTTTGGGTCACCCTGCTTCGGTGGGAGACGACCGACGTGTTGAAAACAAAAAAACTTGTAAAAATTCAAGAATTACACGGATTAGAATAAGTAAGATACAAAAAGTGGGTAGACAGAAAAGGTTCATTCAGCTGGGGTTGAGAAGAGAGGAGGGAAGAGACTTGGAGGGGGTAAGTGAATTAGGGAATTTCAAGTCAAATGAGTGAATAATTGTTGCAGGGGATTTGAATGCTAAAGCAGGAGTGACTGTTATAGATGGTGTAGTAGGCAAATTTTGTGTGCCAGGGGTCAGTGATAAAGCAGGAACTCTTAATTGAATTATATATATAGAAAGGGGTTTAGTCATAGGTAATACTTATTTTAAGAAAAGGAGAATGGATAAGTATACGAGATACATTGATGTAAGGCACAATCAGCAGTATGTGAAAATTGATAGATTAAGCAAATGATGCTGTCAGGCTTTCTGATTAAGGTGAAGTATGAATATTAATCATTGAAACATTTAACAAATAAAATAGAAATATAAAAGATCATTTATTACACCATTTTAAATATAATTTGATGGAATTCTTTTTGAATTTTGATCTAACTTTGGTAAAAAAATTCTGGCTTGCTAAGAAAATTTTACAATAATTCTTTTTCATCTGATAAAATGGTGAAGTTGTGCACTCATTCTTGACCATAAGATTTTCTGGAGTAAATTTCAGTTTGTTTTAAAGCTGAGAAGCTGTACTCTACAGATGCTGTCATTTTTGGAACCAGTAAGCTTTTTCAAAAAAATTTCATATTTATAAAGCTCAACACCAACACCAACAAGTTGATAAGTAAGATACATATGCAACAGTTAGGTATCTATTCTGAAACGTTTCACCTACACCTCCACTGCTGCCTCCTCTGTATTCAACTGAAGAATCCTACTGAGTAGGCAATATGTTTTGGAATAATGATACTGTTGCACATGTGTCTTATCAAAACTTAAATTCTGTTATAGGTTTATCTTGGAATTCTTCTGGTATTTAAACAACTCTTTAAGTTGTGATTTCAGTGACAAAAAATCAGACATTTTTATAGTTACGCTTTAGTGACTTAAACACAAACTATAGAATTTTTTCTAAACCCACAGAATGATGGGGAGCGTTAAGGCTCTTAGACTCCTAACTAATTCAAATTTGCAAACCTGATAATTAAATTATCATGTCATATTTTTGAAGTGGTACTGCAGCAATCTGTAGGGAGTAGTGGTAAGGGAGGGATAACCTGGAGCATGTTATTCTTCTTGGGACCAAATCTCTAACAAATGGAATTCTTTTCAGTTATGACAAATATTATTGAGGGGAAATTCTAGCATCATAATGCTTTTCACAGCATATTTGATTCGTGTGAAGTCTATTTACAATGGATTTGGAAAAAAATGGCTTAGTATAATTGCAATATAGAATACATACATTTAAAAAATCTTACATTGTACCCTGCAAAGATGAGGAATATGATACTGCAGATTGATTATTGCATATCTGAGTGATAGACTTTTAAGATAGTACAGTGGACCCCCGGATTTCGTACTGCTCCCAACTCGAACAATTATGTAAGTGTATTTTTGGGGTCTAAAAGGACTAAGCTAATTTACATTATTCCTTACGGGAACAAATTCGTTCGGTAACGGCACCCGAACAGCATTCTGGAACGAAATAATGACGAAATCCGGGGGTCCACTGTAAATGATTTTATCTAAAAAGTTTGAAAGTCTGGTTTTCTATTACACCAGGTTAAATTTCATAGAAACAGTACAATGCTTTCACTTTACAGCATTTTGCTAATACAACAGTAAATGACACTGTTAAGAGAGCATTACTTAGAGGTGAAGTGTGAGCAAGGTAACATTTATGAAGGGATTCGGGCAAACCAGTTAGCCAGACTTGAATCCTGAAGTTGGGAAGTACTATGCCTGCACTCTGAATGAGAGGTTATGATGTTGCAGTTTGTAGGGTCATTTAATTTGTGTTGACTACACACTTCTGGCAAGACAGCTGTTGAATGAATGATGGTGAATGTGTTTCTTTTCTTGGGGTTACTCTACCTTGGTAGGATACAGCCAGTGTGTTAAAAAATAATAATAATAAAAAGTGATTTGGGGTAAAAAATATTCAGGAAGTTATCAGCCAAAAAAATTGTGTACGTTAAATGCTCTACAATAATGTTAGCAAGGGTTTTTTACATACGTGTCCCCATACAAACTTGTGTATGGGGCTCCCAATTTACATTGATGTATTGACATTTCCATGTTTACAATGCAACAAATTTAAGCATAATACCATTTATTTCAAAGCAGTGTATTATACCTCGTGCTTTTTGGCTCATAAAGATTTGAATAACGATTATATAGCTAAGACTGCAAATATGCTTGATTCAGCATTCCTTATGGTAAGAATTTTTTAGATGCAAGTTTCTGATCTGCTTCATTTTCTCAAAACATCATTCAGGAGAACAGTCAGTGATCACTAGTTTAAAATAACTCTTCAAAGCCATTTCAGTTTAGGAAGAGTTACCTGAACAGTATTGACATAAATGACATAAATTGTTTCAGACTACAGTCTTCTTTCTTACTAAGCCAAAAAAGAGGAAAGATTGGATCTGAATTAACTAATTGCTAGAGTTGATGCCTGTGACTAGTTTCAGGGGGTTCTTCTATCTTTGCAGCCTGGGACTACCTGGCCAACCAGGCTGTTGCTGTTAACAGCCTGCAGGCCCACATGGCCATCACAGCCTGGCACTTGCAGCAGATAGTGGTGCAGTTTCCTCCTGAAAACTTCTACCTTTATTCCAGCAATATTTCTTGTTTCTGTTGATAACAGGTTGAATAGTCAGTCCATGGATTTTAACTTGGATTATGTAGGTAGAGACCAGACATCTTGTATGCAACCATAAGTGCAATCAGAATCCATTATTGGAAAGTTAATAAGGAATCAGAACAGATCAGCTGCTAGTTGATGTTTCAGGCTTACCAAAATCCTGTCAATATATAGCATAAAGGCCTCATTATGAAAGGCCTCCTTTTGTGTCAGCATCTTTAGTCTGTTCATAATCAAGTGGCTGCTGACACAGTTCAGTCGTCAATACAAGGAGGCAAAATCCAGGAACACGAGCAGGAAGAGGAAGTACAAATAAGTTCCACCACCAGAGAACAAGAAAACTAACTGAAGAGCCAGATATAATTATCTTCAGGTGAGGAGGGAAGCTGAAAAACTATTTAAAAAAAATATAAGTTAAGGCAAAGGCAGAACCAAAACTACTTCACAGCAGCATCACAAGAAATATGACAAGTAAAGGATGAAATGATAACATTAAGAAAAGAAGATGAAACTTAAAGGAAATGACAGGGAAGAATTTGAGTGTAACCGTTTTTTTTCTGCAGTATACAGGAAATGTAGTTTTCATATACGTAATAAAATATTGTTAGGCACAAAAGAAAGCCACTAGCATGCGGTGCATTTCGAGCACATATAAAATAACTGGTGGAGTTCTACTAGAATCATTATTATACCACATAATGTTCCTGGTGTATATAAATAACCTGGTTACAAGAATTAACACCTTCATATTCTTGCTTGTGGATGATGCCAAAATAATTAGAATAATAATAAAAAGGGCAACTGCAGAAAGCTCTAGATAGACCTCAGAAATGGTTAAGTACATGGATATTACAATTTAACCCAAGCAAAAGCAAAGTTTGGAAGCTACAAGAAGGACAAAGCACATTGAAGATAGAATGCCATTTAGAGAGAAAAAGCTTACAGAAACAGTTTAAGAAAAAGAATTTTGGAGGCCTGGTCACAGACCGAGCTGCAGGGGCATTGACCCCTGAAACCCTCCCTAGGTATAAGTGTTACTCAAACCTGCCCCTTTAAATTCAAAGCAACAGAAGAACATCAGTAATGCAGGGAATATATAAATAATAGAAAACAGTGTCACTATAAGAGGGGTGTGTAACTACTATTTCACAAGGATCTTGGTGTTGGAACCTATGTTGCTTCTGGTATTAACAATTTGATTGCAGTTGATGCAAAAATAACGAGAATACAAACTGAAGAAGGTTCCAGGAAACTTAGATTTCAGGAATTGTTGCATAAATAGTTATGGTAATTTAATCTGAAGAAAGTGAAAGGATATCAGAAGACAAGATACCACTTAGGTGAGAGAAAGCTTACAGAAACTGTTAAACACAAAAAAGCCTCAGTGAAAAACTATTACTGCAAACCAGCCCCCCTGAAGTGCACATAGAAAATAAAATCAGCAGTGATGCTAGGCTGGTCATGGACCAGGCAGTAGGGGGGACGTTGACCCCCGGAACACCCTCCAGGTAGGCTCTCAAACATAGGAATGACATTCATGAATCTAGACAAAGACTCGTTTAAAGCACACTTTACCTCTCGTGTTGAACCTATTCTTTAGTATGCAGTGCCTGTGTGGAGCCCTTGCCTAATGAAATGAAGAAAATAAAAAAGAGTGCATCAAGACTGGTGCTTGAGTTGTAAGGAATGAACTTAAAGAAAGACTGCTATAATTAGATTTTGTCGCTAAATGAACAAAGAATTAGAGGGGACAAGATCACAACATTCAAAATATTCGGAGGCATAGGCTTGTAACAAAAATGACAGGGCATGGTCAGAATTTGCATATCCAAATGAGCCACATCATAGTAAAAAACTGGAATGAATCGAGCAGTGAAGTGGAAGCGGGTTCCATACAGGGGGTTCAAAACTAGATATGACAGGTATAACTCAATTCTAATAAGTAATTACTATCTCTTGCCTCATCCAATACGAGATAATGAGATCATATTGTGATCATAAAATTATCAAGCTGGAAGTGCCTTGTCATCACTTCAATTTTAAAAAAAACAGAAAAATTTCAAAACATTGAAATATAAATGAATATTGTTTACATTAAAATAAATTGTAAACATGTATCATAATGATAGATTTTTTTTTTATCTATTTTTTAAAGTAGGGCATGAAAGAGTTTTGGGAAATTTAGTAGTAATTCAGAAGATTATTACTTTGTGTGGACTGTGGAAATTTTTGTGAGCCTTTAAAGTGTTAAACATTGTAAGTATCACAAGGACCTTAAACACAGCATGCTGATGAAAATGCTCTTATTTTCTCTGCAGTTTATATAACATGGACTGAATCTCATGTAGAAAAGCTTGAGTATAGTTATGAATGCAGTAAGAGTTGGATGCCAGGAAGCTACTACTATACTAAAACTTAACTCTGTACTCACATTCCAGTGGCACTTACTTGATGATGTAGCAGCCCCTTCCTGAACTTGTGAATGGTATTTTAGTGTTGGTGTATATGGTGTTTTAATTTGGCTTTCTTACAGACTTGCAGAAGTATGTGAAGTAGTGCTAGTTTTCTAACCATTTATTTCAGATGATTTTGTATTGCCAAGTGCCTCTTAATAAATAGGTTTTGCTACTAGTGATAGAATGCCTCGAGATTCTTTTGGCTTTAAGCTTATTGTTACGTGTACACCTCCTCATTAGGAGTTCTGTGCCACTGTACTGCATATATACAGGCAGCACTTATTAGTATGATATGGAGTTGCTAAGCTGTATTCTTTTAGTATTATATTTCTAGCCTTAAAAAAAGTTTTCAAAATTGGTGCTTTGTACATATTCTGTGGTGTGGTAAGAGTGTTTGAATTAGTGGCTGTGTATGTTTGCTTTGTTGTTGTTACAGTTGGAGCAGCGACAGGTACCCCCGCCATATCGCCCCAGGCTAGACTCTGAACGAGATCTGGCAAACTTCCCACCAGAATTTACAGATGAGCCTATTCAACTAACCCCTGATGATGCGTAAGTACAAAATTTGCTTTGCGTGTATGTGTGTGTGTGTCCTCACCAAAATGTACTCAACGAAATGTGTTTATGGGTTGAGACTAAGTTCCAGTAAACTTCCTTCATGCATAAGGGAAATTACAAACACCTGGCTGTCTTCATGAGGAAACTTCATAAATTTCTCATGTCAGCTCCTGATCAGCCAGGCTGTGGTGCATACTTTGAGCTGTGTATGTGGTTGGCATCAATAGCCTGGTTGATTAGGCTAGCAACCGGGAGGCATGCTTTGGGAAGAGTCATAGGGGTAGCAACCCCAAAATCAAGTCCACATTTATATCCAGATTTGGCCCCACCTCCAAGATTACTTTCATCAGCATCACTAATTATTGTTATACAGTGATCCCTCGGTTTTCGTGCATCTCCAAACTCGAACATTTATGTAAGTGTATTTTCGTAAGTGCTGTTGCAAGTGTATTTTTGGGGGTCTGAAATAGACTAACCTACGTGACATTATTCCTTAAGGAAGTAAATTCGTTTGGTAATGGCACTTGAGCAGCATTCTGGAACGAATTTTCGGCGAAAACCGAGGGACCACTGTATTTGTGTTTATCGTATCTACTTATGAAGCTGTCCATCGAGTTTGCCTCCAACACTACTTTATCATCCAGTTCATTTCCAATTTTCAATCAGGTGAGGTGAAAGAACATAAGTCCTGCAGTAGCATGGGCTAGTAGGAATACCATAGTGTATTTTCTCCTCACTTTGTTACCTGTATAGTATACCCTCTCTGTTCTTGTATTGTTTGTATTTGCTTGACAAAACGCCTGGAGAGCAAAATGTCGCAATAAAACGTCTCTCATTAGTTGCATGTGTCCTTTTATTTAACAGGTTTCTAGTTCCGTTAAAAGAGGGAGGGGGGTATTCTGGGGTTTTATCACCTAGGGTGGAGGGAAGAAGGTGGGTTTCTACCTGCATGAGGGGCATAGTGGATCTTGATTTTGAGGGTTATGTGAAGGTGTTAGGCTAAAGGAGAATGAATTGTTGTTTAGAAGGCAGGTTAGTTGAGGTAGTGAGCAAAGAATCGCTCACTACCTCAGTGTTAGTTGAGGGTGACTCCTCACTCACTACCTCAGTGTTAGTTGAGGGTGACTCCTCACTCACTACTTCAGTGTTAGTTATGAGTGAATTTCACTACCTTGGTGTTGAGTAGCTCCTCACTTACTACCTCACTGTTAGCTGTTAGTGTCTCCTTTGCCTTAGGTCCAGATTCCTAGAACTCATGTTTATCAAGAACTGCAAGAAACCCTTATCGTGTGCCTTAGGTATTCTATGGAGAGGGAGCCAAGACATGGGGGTCATCCCATAGTCACTAAAAACAATATATAGTCCCACTCCACAGATGTGGCAGCAAGGCAACAACAAAGACTTAGACTGATAGCACTACAATCCCACATAAAAGTCTGAAAAGTTCTAAGAAGCAAGATTGCCAATCACTTGGATTCCCAACAGTTGCACAACCCAGGGCAACATGGGCTTAGAGCAGATTGCTCCTGCTTCTTTTAACTTCTTGAATGCAATGGAGGACAAATAGAATTCAGATGCAGTATACACACTTTGCAAAAGCCTTCAACAGGTGCAATCATGGTGTAACAGTACAAAAAATGTCTGCTAAAGGAATAACTGGAAAAGTAGGCAGATCTTTAACATTCTAACCAATAAAATGCAAAGAGTAATAGTAAACAGAGTTAAATTAGAGGCTGCCACAGTGAAAAGCTCAGTTTTACGAAATACATTACTCTCCCCCTTAGAGATGTAAATCTGTATCTTCCTTTTCTGACGATACTAGAATTTGCATGAGCATCATTCATCAAGGTCACTGTAAATTTCCAAGTGGATATAAACCAAGTCTTCCAGTGGACCACAGAAACCAATATGATGGTCAGTGAGGACAAATTTTATTTACTGTTACGGAAAGACTTAAGGAAATAAAACGGAGTATAAAATAAATTCTAACAATAGGGCGAGAAACTAATGTGAAGAACTTATGGGTGATAATGTCAGAGGATCTCACCTGCAAGGATTACAATAGTGTCATCACATTCTCGAGGAAAATGATAAGATGGATAATGAGAACCTTCAAAATAAGGGATGCCAAGCCAATGATGACCCTCTTTAAGTCACTTGTTTTCTCTAGGGTGGAATACTGTTGTCCACTAACAGCATCATTCAAGGCAGGTGATGTTCCAGATTTGGAGAATCTACAGAGAACCTTCACTTCAAGCATAAATTTAGTCAAGCACCTTAATTACTGGAAACATTTGAAGTCCGTTGACCTGCACTCGTTGGAATGCAGGCGAGAAAAATACATCACAATTTACAAATGGAAAATCATTGAGGGACTAGTCCCAAATCTACACACACAAATTACTCCTTGCAAAAGCAAAAGACTCGGCAGACAGTGCAACATACTCCTAATAAAAAGCAGTGGTGCCATGAGTACTATATTGAAAGAAAACAAAATAAGTGTCAGGGGCTGTTCAACAACCTCCCATCATACATAAGGGTAATTACTAATTACTGTTCAACAGCCTCCCATCATACATAAGGGTAATTACTAATTACTGTTCAACAGCCTCCCATCATACATAAGGGGAATTACTAATAAACCCCTAGCCGTCTTCAAGAGGGAACTGAATAGATTTCAAAAGTCAACATCTGACCAGCCGGGCTGTGGTTCATGCCTTGGATTCCATGCTGCCAGCAGTAGCATCCTGGTTGAGCACGAGGCCTTGTCATGAACTGGGCCATGGGGGCGTTGACCCCCTGGAATAACCTCCAGGTAGACACACCACCTCACTGTTAGTTATGAGTGACTCCTCACTCACTACCTCACCGTTATTTTTGATTCCCTCCATCATGCCTCCCACTGGGCCTTGTGTCAAGCCTGTACCCACCTCCTCCTCCGCCTCCACCATCACCTCCAGTGTTTTCCTCCACGT